>JANEYF010000928.1:0-16872 GCA_029963845.1 Rhamnusium bicolor
TACGGTTGAAATATTCCAAAAAAAAAAAGATGAAAACTAATTATAGTATTATGTTTATGTCTAGTATTAGTTGTCAAAAAACACCGTCTGACTAATCTTTTGACGTAAATTCACAAGCGTGGAGGTTTATCTTCCCAGTAACATACTGAGCAACTAACTATGATTTTTGATAACGAAGTGGTAGAGTCCCAAAAAAGAAAAAGAGAAATTAAATCAAGCTACTTTAAACGTAATGATTTGCAGATAGTTCCAAACTAGCTGTCCCAGAAATAAGACGTTGACGAGTAATAGGTTAATAAATAATTTTAAAAATATTAAAATAATTCCTTCAAAAGTTAATAATAAAGCAAACTGTCATAAATATTTAAGGAAAAAGAATTAGAAGAAAGCAATTTCATGCAAGAGGAGAACTAAAACAGAAAAGATATTAAGAAAAGAATGTGTTTATTCCACACTGCTAAGGGATACTGTAATAAAAGCTGTCTACAATTTATTTTCTTAATGCTGTCCAGTATTATGTTATATAGCGTTACAGATCGGTTGAGGAAAAAATAAAAGGCACTTTCATAATAATCGGAAAAAAAGTGTATGTTATAATTCTGTAGGACAGAGGAAACAGAATTTTATACATTAATTTGGACTTGTTTCTGATTTAAGTATTAACTTATTTATTGTGTATAGTTATAAAACAAAAGTGAACTTATTAACCAATTTTAAGATATTCCTAAAATTGTTTGTTTTATTCTTGATTACTGGACTTAATACCTTCAAGTTTATAGATATTTTTTGTAGAAATACTAAGCTAAAACAGCACATAAATATTTTCGAATAAGTTAAATGTTTGGTTTTGTATTATTACTACAATTCGCATTTAAAAGAAAACTACAAAGAAATCGTTTAAAATATTTAACTTTTAATTTACTGGACTTAGTACTAAGTTACGCCTATATAATTTGAAATATATTGGACTTGATACAATAGAAATAAAACAACATAATGACAAAAATTATTTTCAATTTGGTCAAATTCCTTCACCATATGACACCACTACTACTCCTGCTGACGATAAGTGTGTTCTTTCTAACTGAGAGCTCAGTTAATCTAAGTAGTTTTAGGGTTGCGGAAGCTATAACATATAAAATAATATAATAAAAATTTCCAGACCACAATTTAAATACTAAGTACAAATTTTTTGGGTTATTAGGTCCAATGTAATTAAAACACTATTGTATTAACTTGCCGACGTTTCGGTATAATTTATTACCATCCTCAGGGCACTGTAAGATATAAATAAATTGATTGTAAGTTATTCTATAACTATATGGGTGATAAATTCTAATCCAAACTAATACTGAAGAATTCAATATTCAATTCAATATTACCGACATCACAGATGACTTCATTTTGGGATTCGACGTTATGGAAAAGTATGGATTTGTACTTGACGTGTGAGAATGAGTTCTCAGGATTGGAAATGAAGAAATTATTCTTTCAATGGCAGATGAAAAATTCCATAATATTGGGCTACTAACTTCGAAGACAGTAAAAATTCTTGCAGACACAGATAAAGTAATTGAGTACTTCAGCAAGACGTTGTCCAAGCTAGAACGTAACTATTGTGTAAACGGAAGGAGCTATTGATCGTTGTCAAATCTATAGATCATTTTCACAAGTATCTATATGGACAACATTTTAAAGTTCGGACGGACCATGCTGCATTGAAGTGGTTATTGCAGTTGAATATCCCAGAAGGCCAACTAGCCCACTGGATAGAAAACTGCAGCAGTACGATTTAAAATAGAACATCATCCCGGGAAACCCCATAGAAATGCAGATGCGTTCTCCAGAAGACCATCTCAGGAAGACTGCAAATACTGCCACAAGGTGGAAAATTAACAAGAGATAATAATTGTAAACACTGTTAAAATTGATGTTCTTGATGATTGGACAAAATGAATATTAAGAGAAGAGCAGTTAAAAGATAAATAAAATGGTCCTGTTCTGAAATGGAAAGAAAGAGGAGCCGGACCTGACTGGTAGAACATTTCAGACAAGGCAGTGAGACTGAAGGCTTTGTGGGCACAATGGGATTCCCTTAAAGTAGAGGATGGACTATTGAAAAGAGCTTGGGAAAGTCCAGATGGGAAGGAAATTGCTTTGAGATTGGTAATCCCCAGGTTTCACATACCATAAGTATTCCAGGAAGTGCATAATGGAACGTCTGGCGGACATTTTGGCATTAACAAGACAAAAGTACATGAAAAATGTAGGGAGTTGGTGCCGCAAATGTGTAGTTTGTGCTGCAAGTAAGAAGCTACGGACAAGAAGGGCCAAATGAAACAATATAACGTCGGGGCTCCTTTTGAGAGAATTGCGATCGACATAACTGACCCATTCCCCGTAACAGATGATAGGAATAAATACATCTTGGTTGCCATGGACTATTTTAGTAAGTGGCCTGGAAGCTTTTGCCATACCAAACCACGAAGCAGTCACTGTAGCCCAAGTTCTGGTAGATAATCTAGTAGGTCGATTTGGCGTGCCCCTAGAGCTGCATTTGGACCAAGGAAGAAACTTCGAGTCAGGGGTGTTTCAGAAAATGTGTCGCTTACGGGGAATTCATAAGACAAGGACGACGGCCTTACATCCACAATCAGATGGAATGTTGGAGAGATATAAAAAAACCATGGAGGAGCACCTGTCCAAAGTGGTTGAAAAAACATTAGAGAGATTGGGACCGTCACTTATCCTTTTTCCTCATGGCATACAGGGCCTCCATTCATGAAACAACAAAACAGACGCCGGCTCGCGTGATGTTTGGAAGTGAGATTAGACTGCCATGTAACTTGGTGTTTGGTACACCAGATGAGGAGCTACTATCCATAAATGACTACGCCGATGAAGTTGGTGAACGGCTGAGGATTATCCATGAGCTGGTACGAGACCGAATTGCCATAGCAAGTGATCGCATGAAGGCTCGTTATGATCTTAAAGCGAATTAAGGAGGATTCCAGGCAGGTGATCTGGTTTGGCTATATAACCCACAACGAAAGAAAGGCAGGTCCCCGAAGCTTCACCACCCTTGGGAAGGACCATACACTGTCGTCATCAGAATAAACGACGTCGTATACCAGATTCAGCAAAGTTCAAAATCAAAGATGAAAGTGGTGCACATATAGACTAGCCAAGTATACAGGAAACAATGAATTGCCTGATCGGGACGTTTAGGCTTAAGGAGGGAGCAGTGTTACGCCACTGGACTGTGTAGACTGGTTAGATGAGACTGGAATTGTATGAGAACAGCCGGGAATATTCTGGAATGTTCTAGAACGTGTGAATGGATGTATAAATAAGACACATGGTGGGCCGATACTCAAGTCAGAAAGTGAACGAGTAAAGAAGAAATAAGGTACATACATTAATCTATTGTTGTTAATTATTAATTAGTTACTAAAGTAGTGAGTAAGTGTTATCTGGCCTTCCCATCAACGAATCCACGAGTGTAGGTGTTTGTGGGGATAGCAAACACGTAACAATATGAATATAAAAAAACGTCGGCTTCTTTGATCCTTTTACCGTCGTCAGAAAAGCTGAAATTTTTTATGTTGCAAATAAGTTTGAAATAAACAATATAATACGAAATAGACAATATCTTACCTTATATTTTTGACGGGTGATTTTTATTATGTACAATATTAGATGAAGTCCGAACATTCTTCAAAAACACTATTGCTCTATAACAATTATTTATTGGCACTAGAATAAATGTATATTATTAACAATTGTTCTAAATAACTTGGAGTTAGATTTCATAAGATAAATTTTTAAAGCATTTGCAATAAATTTCTGTGCCGTTCTGGGTTGTTTTGCATCCACCGATCCACGGTATTTCGCGACGGGCCCGTCGGATATTTTTTCACACTAAACAATAAAACCCGCTATGACTCATCTAACTGCTGATTGTCGAGGTCATAAACTAACACATAAACACACCGCACCACATAAATTAGACAACCCCCACACCAAAACCGAAGCTGCACGGACAGGGGTTACATAGTTGAAAAATACACGGACACACACAATCAAACCCTTCGACTTTGTCAGAATCGAAATCGGGATTTGAACTCGGGAGTCGATAGGCAGTAAACCAGTTACGTTTGTCACTTAACGCTCTTGCCCACTGCGCTACCGAGCATATGTCTTCAATTGTGATGTATGTAGGTGGTGCGGTTCTGTCTTACACGTATGTCTGCTTGTTTATTTATTTGAATATCATTTATAACAGCTTTTACGATCGTACAAAACCTACATCTAATTTAGTGCTTTATTATTTCGTTTCAGATAATTCATGAGTTTAATTATGGAACATTTATTTTAGACTTTTGCAGTAATTGATCTTCTACATTTAAAAGATGACAGATAGTACAGCTTATATTTGTAACAAGACCGCACCCTTATTTAAAATATAATTGTTTCATTCACCGTGTCACTTAATTACTGAAGTAGATGAATCTGTTGTATTTTGCAGGGAATTAATAATGTACAATAAAATATCATGAGAAGATTATTAATTATTTCCTAAAAAAAATCGTGTACCATTGCATTTCACAATATTTATTCTCATTTTATTAGTTGTACGAGAGTTGTATATGGTGTTGATTTTAAACAGATTGTATTTTTTCGATAATGTTAATAACTATGGATTATGGCCTACCTTTTAGCTATCCTAGCTGCTCCACCCATAAAGAGGAAAAGGATAGAATAGAGGGACCAAGGACTATAGAAGGAGCACCTTAAACACCAAATTCTCGCCAACTTAAAGTTATTAACTGTTCCAAACAATGATTATTCCACCTTATTTTAATTACTTTTGTATATTATATATTATTAATATTTTATTTATTTAATTTTGGTGGATTGACTTCAAGGTAAAGCCGGTAAAGCAATTGATATTTCAAAAAAAAAACATTAGATTGTGCACATGTTCCCTTTTTTTCTTAGGTCATCATTTCTAACATCATTATCAGCGCGTCCACTCCTCTTTAGGCGAAATGCGCACAATTCATAAGGAATACACATGTGAATTATAACTTATTGGAAACGGCCTAAACAGTACGTAAGCCCGTAACTGGAATGACTACCTGAGATGCGGTCTTTATTCATAAAACTGTACCCAAATTTTAGGTATGTTAAACGTTGACACTACTAAAATTAGGGTAAGATAGATATTTATTTTATTTGTCAACTGCACGAACGCATATAAAAAAATATTCTCTGCACAATATGTGTAACAATTATAACAATCTAAATTGCGCATTTGACGTTATTTCCCCGTAATATCCATTCAATTAAAAAAGTTGAATTATACTTGACATATCTTTTTGATTGATTCTATGTTATTTTTATTATACTTTTCCTGACAATGTTTTTCTCTTTTCTTCGACTTTTTGGCATATGCCTTATTGTATATTTTCTCTGTGTACGCTTATGTTTAATATTTACCTTATTAGATATCAATATTTTATTGATTAAATGTATACTTATCTCTTTTTTTGTGTTCCTATTCTGTAATTGGGTCTTTAGACCTGTCGAATAGTGTAAATAAAATAAAATAAAAAATACCATTCATTTAGTTGGTGCAATTACAGCCAAAACTACTGTTTTTTAAATATTTTTCTCGAATTATGAATTTTGTGTGATAAAAACACCATCTTAAGAGACCGCAGTTTGTCAAACATTTGTTAATTTGTTTTTTGATATATTATCGTTTTGATATCAACACCCCTATTAGGCATTTTGTCACTTCTCCGGTATAAATAGAATATGTAAGTAAAGAAAGGCTTGGATTATAAATAAAATGATAGGTAATATTTTTTTGACATTTACTTCCTAAGCCGACAAGAATGTACATGGGCAGGGGAGATTCGTTGGTGGAAATGTAGATTGGGACCCCCAGATGGGTCAGTAGTTTGGTAGGGAAATGCAAGTTCCTATTGGAACATCAGGAATAACATGGGAGCGAGCGCATGGCACTTCCATTTCACTTCGACCAAGTCGTCGATCGATCCAGCTGTAGCTGTGGCGACGACGGTCAAGGTTATCGGGTCTAGGTCACTAGTGTACCCCTTCTTGCTCTTCCAAGAATTCTGGGTAAACAGGAATAATTGAGATACGAGCGTTCTTTGCCACCCCTACCGCCGATAATTTCTTTATTGGTTTGTGTTGCACTTGATAATTTTTTTCTTAGGATGTACTAGAAATTGTTATTTTTGTTTGTATTTGACGGAAGTAACCAAGAATTGTCGCTATAAACAAAGCGATAAAGGAAGACTCCGATTCAGACAATTTAAAATCGATTTTCAGATGGGTGTGTACTGTGTGCCCGTTATCTGTAAGCACAACTATCATCTTGAATTTTACTGCGTATTAATTACAGGATGTTGCATATTTTTGAGTAATCCAGGATTTTACGGCAACTATTTGCATGAAGCAGAAGTATTGATAATATTGTTACGTGTTTGCTATCCCCATAAATACCTATACTCGTAAATTCGCTAATTGAATGTCCAGGTAACACTCACTACTTTATTGACTAATTAATAATTAACAAGACTATATTAATAACTGTCTTACTATAATTGTCACAATTAAACACTTATAAGTCTCTTATTTTTTCTATACTCGATCACTTTCAACTTAAGACTAAGTCTCATCCCACCATGCTTCTTATTTATACATCCATTCACACGGTCTAGAATATTCCAGATTATTTCTGGCCGTTCTCGCACAATTCCAGTCTCATCTAACTTGTCTACACAGTCCAGTGGCGTAATACTGCCCCTCCTTTAGCCTGAACGTCCCGAATCGGGACATTCAAGCACAATGAATTGCCTGATCGGGACTCCCGATCAGGCAATTCATTGTTTCCTGCATACTTGTCTAGTCTCTCTATATGCACCACCTTCATCTTTGATTTTGGACTTTGCTGAATTCGGTATACGACGTCGTTTATTCTGGTGACGACAGTGTATAGTCCTTCCCAAGGGTGGTGAAGCTTCAGGGACCTGCCTTTCTTTCGTTCTGGGTTATATAGCCAAACCAGCTCTGCCACCTGGTACAATTGCCTTAAGATCATAACGAGCCCTCATACGGTCACTTGTTATTGCAATTCGCTCAAAAGGAGCCCTGGCGTTATATTGCTTATTTCTTATTTGTGGCTCCATTCTTGCCGCGTTCACATTGGCGGCACCAAGCCTCCACATATTGACGACTGTTTACCTAGTAGAAACGTTCTCTTTTGTCACGGTTTTGTTGATGCCAAAATGTCTGCCAGACGTTCCATTATGTACTTGCTGAAGTAGATTTGCTACGTGACACCTGGGGATTACCAATTTCAAAGTAACTTTCTTCCCATCTGGATTTTCCCACGCTCTCTTCAGCAGTCCATCCTCTACTCTAAGGTAGTCCCATTGTGCCCATAAAGCCTTCAGCCCCACTGATTTATTTGAAATGTCCTTCCAATCGAGTCGGGTTCCTCTTTCTTTACATTTTAGAATAGGACCAGTTTCCTTATCGTTTAACTGCGCTTTCCTTAACGACTCTTTTGTCCAATAATCCGGAACATCAATCTTAACGGTATTCATTATTTGTATATTTTGCTGTTTTTCCTCACGGTGGCAAGGCTTGCAGTCTTTCTGATATGGTCTTTTGGAAAGCCCATCTGCCATATTCCCTGAAGTACCAGCTCGCCAATTTTCCTGCGGCTTCTCCATTACTGCGACATTTACCCTCTCAAGGCTGCGCTAACAACAGTTACTCTAAATATGGCCCACTCTGCCACACTTATAACAGCGCATGCCACCTCTACTCTGTCTCCCACTACTTTGCTGTTGGTTTTGTCTCGACTGGAGATTCGAGTTTATCAGTAGTTGCATTGTCTTTTATACTTCGGACATTACATCTTGAACGTTGAGCTCCTGACAGTTCCTCTTAATATGGCCTAATTTGCCACACTTATAACAGCGGATATCTCCATTCGGGCTACCGCTATTTTGTTGTTCTCGTTTCATTTGGGAATTCATCTTTGTCAATAGTTGTGCGATCAACTTTTGTTACTCGATTAATACGACTTGCATGGTTTTATCTGCCGGGATCTCTTCCACAGCCATGGCTCACACTCTCTGGTCTGATTGTGTGGTATCCTCATAGGCAGCCTCAATCTCAAGGGCATGTAGTAGGGCCTCACTACTTTGCTGGTGCCTGGCTAATTTAAGGATTCGTCTAACCTCCTGGTCCCTTACTCCATTAATAAACGCTTCAACTGCCAACTGTTGCTGAAACTCCATTGCTGCATCAGAATAGACTAAATGGGCTAGTCTCTCCACAGCAGCCTCGAACTCCTGGAGGGTTTCTCCACCCCGTTGTGCGCGTGATTTCAGCTACGCCTGATATACTTGGGCGAGATGTTGGTCGCCATATCTTAGTTCTAACCTGCCTCCAGAATACTAATGTTTTGTTGCTGGGTGACAGGAATTGTTTGAAGCAGGTCTAATGCTTGGCCCCTTTGCTAATACCAATGCTGTTGCTTTTCCTCATCGTTCCAGTTATTTGCCGTGCAGCTGCCTCAAACTGTCTCTTATATGTTGACCATGAACCTTGACCATCGAAGGAAGTTGGTTCTAGCTTAGCACCAGACGACAGTACCAATTGGCCACTCCTCTCCCTTAATTATTGCTTGAGCCGGGCTACTTATCCTTCAACAATACTGACTTTTCCCTCAACTTGACCGACTTTTTCTTTAACTTCACTGACTTGTACTTCCACTTCACCGACTTTTTCTGTAACATGGACTTTAAATTTTTCAGTGAGAAAAAAATGGCTGCCTGCTGTTCCTCCAATTGTGTTATTTCTGCTGTGGATATGATTTTTTTTTTTAATGATTTTTTGGATTCCATTTGCCCTTTAGGTTATCTTCTCTCAGTAAAGATATTACATGTTAATTGCATACTGAGCAGTAATGGTGTCCGACTCCTGTAAATCTCACGTGATTAATTCATATGAATTTCTAGACGCAATTCGTTCTACTTTAATTTTCACTAGTTTCCGTATGTTTTTTATTCAACTAATCTCTGGTGAAGCTGCTGACCATGGAATTATTTCAATTTTTTGTTCTTCTAGCCATGTTACTGTATACGCAAATATATGGCATCATACGTTGTCCTGTTGAAACTACCATCTATCAGGATATATAGCGTGAGCCATTTAAATCCATTTATAATGTTACAATGTTTAGAGCTATCAACGATACCTTTGATAACACAGAGAGGTGTTGCACCACTATATTATGATGTTGCTCCTCAAATCATTATTTTAGTGGAAAATTTTGAAAATTGCTCGTTCTCTCGATAGAACCTGTAATCGATTACCACCGAGTTGGACACAGCTTTCATCTGATATAAAGATGTTATGAAAATTATTTGCTCGAAAATCCTGACAAAACCATGTGCATGTATATAGGTGTCATTGCGGGATTTTTTTTTGTCGATAGATAGCTATGTCTTTGCAGTGATTAGCGTACGGTTTCTGGTCACATTTGTATTCCTAGACCTGTTCGCTAATATTTGATACTCTAGATTGGTAATCAGGGCATTCAAATTGTTTTCATGTGTCTGAGGCGGTCTCTGAAACTGATCTGTGTTCCATTCCCTTACCATTTTTTATTCTGTTTGGGACTTCATAGACTGCACTGTTTCCAAGTTCAGATAATACCACTAGTTTTTTTTATCTTTCAAAAACCTTTTCTAAACAAATATATCACCAACTTGCTTTTTTCTATTTTCGACATATGCACACAGATATTTTAGTTGTTTACATTCAACAATATTTGACGTATGCGATTGTTTGTTGGTATGTTCATAGCCAACTATGAATACAACTTACATGAAAAAATACCATGCACTTAGGGCAAAAAATATACATTAAAATTTACAGAAATTTCAGAATTCCAGAAACTTTTCAGGCGGACTATACGGGCTGTAACAAATTCGCTTCCCACTACAGGGATCTCGGAAACGGTAAGAGATTGGTTAAATTGGAACAAACTTACAGAATTTAACGATCGGGAATATGCCGTTAAAAAATAGAAAATATCTCTTTCTGTTCTTGAGATTTTTGAAAAAAAAGTAAAATTTTTAATTTCGACTTCGTTTCTATTTTTCCTGGCGTTATTTGAAAAGATATTGAAAAAGTAAAAACATTTTTTCATTGGCATTTTGCCCCAATTTAATGATTGCCGTATCTTTTACCGTTTCCGGAAATCCCTGTAGTGAGAGGTGAATTTGTTACAGCCTTATATAGCGTGTTTTTGAAATACATGCATATATTCAAATCTGTAGATCCTGAAAATCCCACATTTGAAATTCAAAATCGTTAAAATAATTTTGTACACACCTTTATCCCCCTAAACTGGGCGCCAGGATTGTTAGGAATATAGAGCGCCTATTTACTGAACTTTAGTGTTGCCAAGTCTGCATGAAATCATGAAAAATAAATTAAACTCTTCATTTGACTTCACTTCATCACACACAGAATTGGCATTTTTGATAATAAAATAATGTTTTTAATAAAGAAAAAGCATCATATTTGTAAAATCAATGTGCAAAAAATTAGCTATTTGTAGCAGTTAAGCACAGTTCAAAATCCAAATATAACCATTGAATGCATTACCAAGCTAGAACACAAAATTTTACAAAAATAACATGATTTTATTAACATACGCACCACTCACGCGGTCTGTAAATACCGACATAGTGAGACGTATATCGTCTGACAACGCCTCGTACCAGTTACGAACTAGCCAAGCGATTCAAACGGAAGTGATGAGAAATACCATAGGCGTAGGTATTATTATAATACAGTGTATTCAGCACTGTTTTTTTTTAACATTTTGAAAAATAAATGTTTTTGCGAATATCAGGATATTGAGAGACGTGATATTTTGACCGGAATATGCATGTATTTCAAAAACACTGTATATTAATGCAAGAAAGAATAGGAACTTTTTATGAATATTGTTTTAAATGAGATGTTCCGTCACATTTCGGTCGGTATGTGAATGAAGAAATAGTCATAAAAATGGAATCGAAGATCCCAATAGAGATTTCTTGTTCGTTCCATGTGTTTTTATACTAAAATAAATAAGATATGGTTCGCAAAGTTAAAAATGTAGTTTAACAAAGTAAAAAGGTTATAGAGTGGGGGAATTTTTTTTTTTTGGGGAGATTAAATGGTAAGGCTATCAATTAGATCAGCTAATGCAAGAGAAAAAGTGTTGGAAATTTCCAGCTTGTAGAAGTGTGCGGCGATGGAGTCTGTTGGCGATTTTTCGTCTGACAGCGGAAAATCTCGGACTTGACATGTATCGCGAATAGGTTGATTTGGGAATAGATACCAAGGAAAGTTCCTGTGGCCTGAAAAATTCTGACAATTTTTCGGGCTAGGAATTGCTTTTTGATACAACCCATCAAGGATTTTTGGTATTAAGGTGTGTAGGATTCCCCAAATGGGAAAGGGTCTCACTAGGTCTGTCAAATCTCGAAAATTTTAATGAAAATATTTGTGCGTACAGGACCTGTTTTTTTTTTGAACAATCATATAAAAAGTTAGATGATAAATTATAAAAGTTTTTATTTATACCAGCCAAAACTGTCGTTAAATCCTATGCCTAAATATGTTTCTGAACTGATAATATAAAATATATTTTTTAACCACAGGAAATAACCCTTTGAAATTTAAACAATTGAAGCTTCCTAACTGTTTCTGTAATTGTCTCGTTGTACAACATTTTTATTTTAAATATTAAACCGAAAATTTGCTTTTAAATGTTTAATAATTTTTTTTTTGATTTACACGTGTTTAGGCTTTTTAGGCATTTTGCAAAAGTGACAGGGAAGGCTAAATAAGCAATTTTGAGCTCAGTTATGTATTACATTTGGTAAATTTAAAGATTTTTTAAAAAAAAAAACACCTCCCTACTTATTATAATATAATATTTTTTTAGCAGGATTAAAAAAAGTTTTTCTTTTTTTTTTTTTTTTTCTTTTTTTTGTTCTCCAAAATTTTTTTATTTTTTTTTTTTTTGCCCACCCCCCCCCAAAAAAAAAAGGGGGAAAAAAAGTTTTTTTTTTTTTTTTTTTTTTTTATAAAAAAAAAAAAGAAAAAAGGTTGGAGGACAAATGGGAGGTAATAAAAAATAAAATATAAAATGTTTTTTTTTTTCCTTTTCTAACCTCTCTCCCCTCCCCTCCCTCCCGGAGCTTAGAAAAGGTTGCCAACGGCCGGGCACCCCCACACCCAAAACTTAACAATAGGGGGGTCTTTTTCTTTTGGTATAAGAAAGAATATTTATTGAGTGTTTAATAATGAACTAAATGTTTAGGTAAAAAAAATGTATCAGCACTTTATTTTTCCAGTTAAAACTTTTCAAAGTAAAATTGAACTAAATAAAAACTTCTTTAAATTCGTTAATAAAAATATTGGTTTTTATCTTTTTTACTAGTTAATAAAATGTCTTCTGTGACGGCAATGTGAGATGCTTATGGTAATATAAATAAATAGCTACATGTTAAAGCCGTAGACATTTTCTAGTGAAAATAGTGAAATGTGAAACAAAAATAAATCTTAGTTACTGTTAAAACCGTTTTAGGTGAGGATAAATCTGGCTTCAGAATTAACCAAAATACTAACGCATTTACTGTTTTCAGTCCCTTCGAAAGTGGAAACAGACAGTATTTTTATCCACGGGACACAAGGCAATGTTAATTTGATTAAGGTATGATAGAAAATATTGTGTAAGGAGGGAGGATTTTCTGTAAATTACGATGCAAGATTTGTCTTAGATTATCTCCTCCTTTGAAGTGACTGTTACCATATATTTTATTTATAAGGCAAACGTAAAAAACGTAAACTCCTATCAGGTCTAGGTACTTTAGAGAGGTCGGATTTACCGATCGGATTCTAGGGATGACTTTTACAGATGATACAATATATTGTAAACACCTACTGAAACATTTCCAAACTACAAAAAAGAAAGTTGTGCAACATATTAAGTGCATTTTTTTAAATTTTACAATGTTAATGCGTAACTTAGTTTGGTCAGGGAATGCACTATATTAAATAAAAACGTAATGCGTAATAGATTCTTTTAAATTGCAGTATATTGAAAATTACATTACTGCGTGGAGGGAAGAAAACATAACACGACCAAACAGTATCTTATATAACGTGGATTCATTCGGACGTAGGTACCAAAAACGCGCAATTATAATGTCACAACATACTAAACCGACGGAAGCTACAGAAAATTCTTGGATTCGCGATATTGCCGATTTACAATTTGATGGTAGACAATTTGCGCTAGATGTGAAAGCAATTTCGTGGTCATGCAACACAAATATTAATAGACATGCGACGTAATTTTAACTTAGATTTAGTGGAATTGTAACATACCGTGGTCGAAACTAGACATTACACTTTTTAGACAGTTTTTGGAAAAATGTATTAGTGGCAAATATAGCAATGTTAACGTGTCTTTTACACTAAGAAAAAATATTTATCAACGGGGGGTGTAAACATATTAGACAGAAAATTTCTTCTGAGCTTAATGGGAAGTACATCTGGCTGAGCGTGCACGAAACCACTAATGCTTGCGGGTTTAAGGTAGCGAATATTTTAATGGGTGCATTGGAAGAAAATTGTTCAATGAGCGGACACTTGATCGCCTCTAAAACTTTAGAAGCTGCAAACTCGCACTATAGGGGAGGTAGCGAATTCAAGTCTACAAGAGTTTTGGGGTGACAAATATGCAGAAAATAAAGTTCTTATTATTTCTTACTGATGGATTGAATTATATGAAAGCTGCTGAAAGAATTTTGAAGAAAACATATCAGAATATACTTCATGTAACATGTTTAGCACATGGGCTTCATAGGATTGCTGAAACTATTGGGGTGCTACCCTATTGTTTAAATTTTGATATCTAGTGGAAAGAAAGTTTTTCTTAAAGCACCTGTACGGTTATTTCATGAAATTCTACCAAATACTTCATTACCTCCAGAGCCCATTATGACACGATGAGGAACTTGGCTAGAGGCAGCATCGTGAAATTCCTCATATAGCAGTTAAATCCAAATGACGCAGTTGCTATTTCACAGGCGCAACAGGCATTTATGGATCCAACTGTTCAAGAAAGTCTGGAGACCATACACGGAAGTTTTTCACGAATTCCTCTAGTCGTACGGGACCTTCAATATCAGACAACATCAGAATTTACTACAGTTGATGCAATAAACGTTGTGTTCGATCTGTGAGGGTACAAAACAAAATTCCAAACTGTTTAAAAAAAACCGGATTTGTTACAGTGACAAGTGTATAGACCATTTAAACGTCAAAGAAGTAGACTTTGCTACACCGGGCATGAACGTGGTGACTTTGCAAAAGTTTGCATATTTTAAGTATCCCCCAGTTACATCTGTTGACGTCGAACGGTCCTTCTCGCAATATAAATGGATTTTCAACGAAAGGTAATTCCAAAACATTTAGAACAGATATTAATAATCTTTGTTTCTTGTAACCAGCAGTGAAAAATACTTGTGTGTGTTAGTTTAGTGTTAAGTACATCCCCCTATACCTCCAGATTAACTTTATCAATTTTGAATAATACGGAATTCGCAAAAAAAAATTCAAGGTAAGATCGTTTCATATGCATGCAAATGGGTCACATAACCACCTAAAGCCAACCCTGGTTTTACGTCATATCCGATTGGTAAATCCGACCTCTGTTTATAAAGAAACTAAACTCTAAAACAAAAATAAGTAATATGTAAATTTAACCCTGGAACCACAGTATGGGGACACCCTGTGATTTATATTTATGTATGTGAATATTTGCGCACCCGTCATACCTTCAAAGTTCAGTCTCTCGGTACCTTCAGTAATCACAGAGCATGTTGCGTTTTTTGCGGTTTGTGTCTTTCGGCTTTTTATCAGCGATTGTATCGTATAGAATCCCACAGTGTGGCTAATGTAATAAATATCCCTGTGGTAAGTTATCAAAATGTCGTACGGTTTCTTTTTTAACTATGAAGTCTTTATTCTTGGAATAATAGAAATTGACCCAAATAAACGCCTCCTTACGGAGGCAGAGCTTTGGAAATCTTTAAAGTCGAGTTTTCTAAGAATCATGAATCCGTGGTGAACGACACACATATCGTACTCACTTGGGTGGTTAGTGAAAAGGGCATGTTTCTACAGTGTGTAATTTAGTGTTCACGTTCACAAGATAGATGTCCTAACAGCACAAAACATAGACATACAAAATTAATTCGTTCAACTGCTGCAGCTTCGCACTATTGCGTGTCGTGCACCATAGATGCGCGATTCTTAGAAAACACGGCTAAAGCCGTATTTTCTAAGAATCACGCATCCGTGATACTTTTTTTGAACATCCGGCAGTAACTGATGGATTTGTTCGTGGTTCCTCCATTGCCCAACACTCACTATATCACAATATTCACAATAAGATTTACAAACTCCCGTATTTCACTTTCGATAAAGCAATAATATTCTATATGCGTCGCGAATATCCCGATAGTACATATGTAGGTACCTACACACGGAAATCGAAATGCAATTAATCTTAGACCATCCAGTTATCTTTTAATTTCTATAAACATGGTGTAATGATCATAATACGCAAGAAATACTTTCGAGGAGCGGGAGAAAACGTCTGGAGTAAGACAGACCAGCGTTCATTTGTTTTTATGTGGGTGTTGTAAATACAATTTTTTAAAAGGAAAGTCATAAATAATCCACTTGTGACTTTTTTTTAATTAGAACTTTAATCAATATCTATATTTGTAAATATTAAATAATATATTGTTTAATGTTTATAAAATTCAGACCATATAAATAAATGTATTTAATTACAGCATAAGTTTCCCTAATGATTGTTTTTCATACCTAAAATGAAATGTATCGATTTATAAGAGAATATGAATTAATTAATAATCATCACTATGAGTTCATATGTATTCTTAATCAAATTATTTCATTTTTATTATTGTATTATCATTTCCTGCGCATGCACGCCATTGATTCCGCAATCTTTTACTCTATATAATTTATGAAAATACTATAGTAAAAGATCCTTACTCTTGGACAAATGAAAGGTTTCCAGGATGTGGTAGCTCGTCTCCTGGCGTCAGTGATTGGCCTTGGTAGCGGAAATGGCCTATGTTAAATAAATGATTTTAAAAAAAAACACGCTTAGAATGTGCTTATTTGTTATAAATTAATATAATTAAACTATAATTAATAATATAAGGCAAATAGGTATTAAATGCTACAAAAACTAAAGTGCTTAAGTACCAGATTCTAACAGCTTCATCAGCTAGCCGACAAACCCAGTAACACCTGGACCAGATTATGTTACTCGGTTTTTTCTTTTCACAGCTTTATTCAATACAGTCCAAAACGCTATAAACGATTTGGAAACTTTTTACATCTTTAAATTAAATCTCATACAGGGATCTTTGGGAACATTTCATTTTCATTTTTCGAAACTTTTAAAATAACGTATACACTGTCATGTATTTTTCCGAATTACATGCGGGTTTTTTAGGTGGTGATTGGACCACTTGCAAAAAAAGTTCGTAATTCTTATAAAACATTAACATAAAACGTCACATAAGTTAGACAACTCTCAAATCGAAAGCCATAGCTGCACCGATGAAAGAACACGGACACACAACCAGTGCTTCAATTTTGTCAGGGTCGAAGCTGGGAGTCGGCAGACAGCAAGCCAGCTACGTTTAT
>JANEYF010000929.1:600000-770111 GCA_029963845.1 Rhamnusium bicolor
ATATAAGAATTTAAAATAGACCTCTTACTTTATGATAACCCCATACATCAAAAACAGAAAATAATTTAATTGCAGAAGTCATGATGTAGCATGAAATATAATGTCCATTTGATTACTTAACATATACAGAGAGATCAAGAATGATTGAAGATGACGTCAGCAAAAAAATGACAATAAAAACGATTAAAACTGACTTCCGTTTTACCAAAATTTATTTCCTTCTCATCCAAACGTGTCATGCATTTCAAATCTAATATTCACTCTTTCATAAAGAAATGTATGTAAGCGGCATAGAAAAAAAATATTTTTTCAGTGATTCTGGATGTGTCTGTATAATAGACTTGACTACACCATATGACAACTACTCATGCAGACAAGTTAGCGATTGCCCAAACTGATGCTTCATCTAGTAGTAGTAGAAAAAAAACAACAAATTCCAACTACCTCATATCTCCAGCACATTCTCCAAATTAAATATTGGCACTGTTCGACTGGACAGATAAATATGAATGTATTGTCTTGTACAGTATAGTTGAGTACAAAGAGAACGTGCCTTTTTATTGTTATTACCAGGGAGAGGAAACTGGACCAGAGTCCAGGATATCGGACCAGGATTTCAGAAGAAAAAGTGTAAAATGAATAACGAAATACATACCGCTTGATACAATGTATTATTCAGAATGATTGAAATCTGTTATCGCATTAGCATACATGGTCACAACTAATATTTGTTCTACATTCGTAGCTATTAAATTTGAGCAATTTGGTTTGTACAAGGAAAATGAACGTTTCACATCTACCGGCGTTAATAGTGCGAATTCTAAATAGTTCACATGGTCAGGCACTGTCAAACCGCGCAGATAATTTTCACGAATTTTACACATTGTTTTGCATCTCAGGTTCCTGTGCAAAACATTGTTAGTTTATTGTTTATAGTTCGAGTTTCGCTGTCTGATAATTTCGCTAATTTACTTTGTTTATTAACCATCAGTTATCACCGATAAAGCTTCTGAAAATCACAAAGATCTAATCTTTAATTTAGTAGTTTGCTGCAATCAATATTTCAAAATGTTCCACTATGTCACATAAATCTGCATGAATGTTTAGTTGTTGAAATGCCCACTGACTTCGTCTTGTAGCACCTGAATCACTAGGATCTAACTGTAAAATAAATGACTTCACCAGTGGCGGTTCGTGGGTCAAGAGATAGGGAGGTCAATTAGAAATGTTTACTGTATTACCTACCTTTTAAAATGATTTAAATTCCAAGTCGATCCTCCGGTCTTTTTGAGATGCAAAGTGGTCAATTACTTTTTCATTAAAGTCTTTTATCTTCTTTATTAATGACCTTTCTATGGTAAGCATAGCTAAAGAAGATAACCTTTCCTGACCCATGGTATTTCTTAAAAATGTCTTTATTCTTTTTAAGGTGGAAAAACAACGTTCACTTTCGACGGTAGTCATAGGGAGAGTACACAAGATTTTTAACAGTTTGACACTTTCAGAAAAAGTATTGCACAAATTATTGTTAATAAAAAGCTGTAACAAAGCAACTGCACCTTCACTATTGGAAAAATCTTCTCGGCTATATAATACTTCTAATTCAGTTTTAAGTTTCAAATGATTTATGACTGGATATTCCGTTTTAACTAATTTAAACATATCTTGAGGAAAGCTTTTTTCATAATCTTTAAATCGATCTGCGTGAAATAACTGAAACACTGCTAAATGATTACTGAAGCCAAACCTGTTTTTGATCTCAGATATAATTATATCACAAACTTCTAATGAAATTCTCCTTTTTGTTTCTTCCGTTTTACATCTCTGGGCAGACTGCATGGATGTCTCCTCCAAATAGTTATTCAAAATTTTATTTCTGATGTCTTCAATTCTTTTAAAATTACATCTGTCAAATGCTGCGATGTCGTTCCTTGAGGCTGAATAAATTCCCAAAATCTCTCACATACAACACCGTCTAAAACGTATCTAAACACAAAAACTACTTGTTGTTGAAAATACTTATTAACTTCTTTTTTCTTATTAAGAGATGTTTGCTTTATCGTCATATTAGGTTTCGGACGGCCACCACCTTTGAATTTCACTCGGTCTTCATAACCCAACTTATGTCCATCTTTCAGTTTTAATATATTTTGTACAACACTCATATTTAATAGTAAACACCAAAAACACTGTTTTACTTAATTTCACGACAAGTAGAGATTTACTAACAAAATGTTCACAAATAAAAACATTAAAAACAACGCGACAGAATTTACCGACCAACGCGTACCTAATCAGCATTAAGACTGCTCTACTAAACTTCGTGCGTTACCGTTTCCGTAAAATGTGTCAGGGACATTGTCCCCGCCAGTGTTTTCTGTCTCTTTTGCTTTCTGACGATTCGCGCATAAGTCTGTTTTACTTTAATTCGTTGTAAATTCTGTCCGTAGCTAGCTTTGAGGATAAGTTGTGGATTTACCTAAGATTTTTAAATTCTATAAATGAATAATGTAATGAATATGAATATAGAGGCTCGGTGCTCGCAGGCGATACGAAATCCTGCGATCTAGATATTTGAATAGTATTGTGCATAGATTGAACTGGAAACTTTAATATATTTTTTTAATAATATTAAAAATATATATATATTATATATTTTTAAAGTTCAGAACATGAATAGCTCTATTTTTTTATTTGTATGTAGGAGGTCATTGACCAAATGACCCTGTAGAAGAACCGCCAGTGGTCCTCACATTCTCAAAGTTCATAACATAATAAATTGCGATTTGAATCCATATGCGCCATCGCGTAGAGATAGGCCGGGGAGTTAACGGTATGTTAGGAAAACATTCCTTAAATTCGTGTTTTCGTGAGATTGTTTTAACGAATATGTTTTAAGTGTTCCAAATAAAAGAGTCTACCACTGGATACTGCTTAAAAATTTCTTCTGCCACGCGGTGCAAGGAATATGCAAGACAAGTAATGTGAATCATATTGGGATACGTTTGTTTTAAACGCCTTCCCGCTTTCACCATGTAGGCGGCTGCATTCATTACTAACATTAGTACATTATTATTTTGAACACTTATACTGGACAATGCACGTGTCACTATTACATTGTGGGCTGTGGCTTGTTTCACTCGTTTATTGGCTACTAATATTAAAGACAAGCTTTTTAAACACTCAAAATTCTGAGTATAACATTAACAACCATATTTCACCGAAAGTCAGTTGTTTCATCCACTGCCACCCGCAAAAAATATTTTGTATGTCCTCTATAATATTGTCCAAGATATTTTTATACACACTTGGTAGATATGTTTTACGCAATGGATGGTCGCTAGGTAAAGGAAAATCTGATGCGTATCTTGCGAAGGAACCTCTAAAGTTATTATTGTCAACAACTTTCCTAGACATACACAGAATATGACACACAAATCATAAAGAAATGCTCTTTGTAACTGTACCGGCAATATTCTGTCGATGGATAGCCGAATTTAAATGTCTTTCATAATCACGGCGCGTACGAAATAAAAAGTTGATTGCATCGAGTATACAGAATATGTGATACATCTGTTGAAAGGTCATCATAGTTTTCAAAAATTTTTTGTAATCTATATACAAACGGTAGTGACTACGCCATTGGTAAGAACATTTTATGCGAGAATTTTGTCGGACCATGTTCCAAACACCGCTCCGTGAAAGTAACTGTACGGAGTCGTGTCACTAACTGCGGGACAATAGCGTAGTTAGGTATAATTAAGCCTGGCCAACCGATGGTAGATTCAGGGTCGGGCGCAATACCAATGCCATCGCGCGCTTATTTACGATGACGATGACACGATACCCTTCAGTTGTTATCTGTCGGTCGATGCATAGAGTACTAATAAATAATAATAATGTTGAGCGTAAAGAGTAGAAAATGACCGTACGCTTATAAAGTGAATAAATTTATCGGTGAATTTCCGGATTTATTCTATGATGGATGTAAAATAATTTGTAAAGTTTGTGATCAAGACTTAATGTGCTGGAATAAATACGGCTGCAAAATTCAGGTCAATAGTAACCGGCATAAAAAAAACTGGCATGTCTTCTTTGGAACCTCAGTTTATGTTTGATTTACTGTTAATGCTGATTGCCTGTGATGTTCCCCTGCGCATATTGGATAAACCAGCATTTCGGGAGTTCTGGAGAAATACAATCCCCAGGTGAATTTACCAACTCGTTCATCGTTACGTAGATATGTATCAAGTGTTCGTGAAGACATTGTAAATAGGATTAAATGTGCACTAAAAAATACACGGCTGTGGTTATGTGTTGACGAGACGACAGATTGTAAAAAAATTCTATTTTAAATATTATAGTACGTGTACTCGACCCTGTTAAACCAACATTTCCACTTTTACTAGCTAGCAAAAGACTAACTGCGTGTACTGGCGAAACAATTACGCGGGTGGTGTTGGAGACTTTCGAAAAATTTGAACTGTCAACAAATCAAGTGTTGATGTTTGTGACCGACGGTGCTTTCTTCAAAGAGACGATTGTAGGTTTTTACATGTTACGTGTAAAGTGCATGCGTTCCATTTTGTAGCAGAAATGATTCGAAAATATTTTCCAGAGGTAGACGCATTAATAGCAAATACAAAAAAAGTGTTTCTCAAATCTCCTAAACGGCTTCGAGCATTTCACACACTGTGTCCTGGTACTCCGGAACCACCAGAGCCGATTCTTACACGTTGGGGAACGTGGTTGAAGGCAGCTTTCTATTATGCTGAATATTTTCAACAAATAAAAGCTGTGATACTACAGTTTAACCCTAACGAAGCTGCAGCCATTAAGGAAAGCCAGACAAGCTCTCAAGATGTTTCCCTTGCAACAGATTTAAAAACTATTTATAACAATTATAGAGGACTACACGACGCAATAGAAAAATTGCAAAATACTTCGTTGTCATTAGTGGAATCGCTGCAAATAGTGGATGACGTAAATACACAGCTACAGACTATAAATGACGCAAAAAACAAGCCCGTTATTGAAAAATTCGAGAGTGTATTACGGAAAGATCCTGATTTTATCAAATTAAGACAAATTTGTGATGGTGCATCTACAGCTGGGTTAAGTGAGTTCACAGAGTGTTTTACTTATGTCTGTATTACTTCCGTAGATGTCGAATGGTCTTTTTCAAAATACAAACATATCTTTTCACCACAGCGAACATCGCTTACTGAGAAAACTGTAGAAACATATCTGATGCTACACAGTTATTATAGAAGTGCTCAAGTTTGTGATAACAACAACCAAGCTTCTTCATAAATCTGCTTAAGAAGGTGAGTTTTGTACATATTTTTATAAAGTGTACCAGTATTAATAACATTTATTTCCATTTATTTTATTTATTTATTTATTTATTTATTATCAGTTATCACTTAGATATACAATGTACATGTGTGAACGTCATTTAACAGTTTAATAATAATGTGCAGCACTAAGCTTATAAAATATAAGGAAATACATAAAAAACAATTTAAAGCGAACGAAATAGTACAAAAACATACATCACAATATATAAAATATTTTTGTTTTTATTATTGTATTAATTCAAGTATTATGATATGATGCAAACCCAGTACGTCTCTGTAGGATTAATGACCTTGGCCAGGCTTAGATATAATATTATATACGTTTAACCCAGCTTCCTACCCTCAATATTGGTTGCATGTATTACAGGTATATAAATAAACACATGCATATTAATGATACCAATCACTTAAATCATATAGAAGCTCTTAAAAAAATAGGATTTTTATTTTATAACTGCCGCGCCGGCCCTGAAAAATGGCAAATATTTCCGCTTTTACAAATATTTCTATAGAATAATTTATCCTATTTGAATGGAGTCTTTACAAGCCATTCAATCACTTTTCCATTTTTTTTAAAGTCACACGATAATAAAAATTCACGAAACATTCTTTAGACGTGTCATTTAAAAAATTTTCTTTTGTTTTTCTCGCCTTGCGTCTAGAGATTCTTTAAATAAATAAAGCTGCTTACTAAACGTTGAAGTACATTATTTTGGTTGATATTGGAAAGAGAAATATAAGATATGATAAGCTCTGTGGGAATTAAAAACTAATAAAATGTTGGAATTTATTAAAAATGCTATTAAAGAATGTCCTTTCAGAGGTAGCTTACAAGTCCCTAATTTAAGATATACTCGTAATATCAGATAGAGATCGATTGTTAATTTCGTTCGAATTTCCTCTCGGTAATACTTTTTTCAATAAAATACGTTGAAAAACCTAAAATAATTACTTGAAAACAATGGAAAAATAATGAAAAATAAAACTGAATCACATCAGACTTGAGGAGAATTTTCAATAAAAACAATATCACTAAAACCCAATAAAGTGAGTAATATCGTGAAACAATAAGATCCAGAACCACAATCCACAATAATATAAAGTCAAATACTAAATTGAATCCAGAAAATTATTAATGAAACACAACAGACAACGGTTATCAGAATTACAGTTACAGTGTGAAAGGAGAAAAATGCAATACACACTTCTATATTTTTCTGTATATTTTCACAACATTATTGCCATAAAATGTTTTATATCTGTGAAAATTAATGGATCTTATAATCTTTAATCTACAGATGAATTTATTAGAGATTAATATTCACTCCAAAATATAGGCAAATATGCTTATTGCTGAATATTTTTATGAATAACTATGCGAGGGTCATGCAAAGATGTAATCACATCATTTAAGTAAATAAGTGTTTCATCCCTGTTTTGTTTAATTTAATCTTCATAATTAAAACCGCTCTGTTTTAATGCAATCTAGCGAGCGGAGATAAAGGGCGGACTGCGTATATCAACAGCACAGTAGAATAAAAGCTTGCCGCCAAGCATAGTAATCGGTGGACTCTAAGCACAGCTATCCTAAGATTCTATCCCGAAACAGTCAGTGTTGTAGCTTTTCTGCGGTTTTGTTTCGTGCGTTTACTGCGTTCCAGGTTATAGGTACTTTTAGTAGTTTTACTGCCTTTAGTGCGTATTTATTTTTTGTTTGTTTCTTAATGCGATATGATCTTTTGAAATAGCCAACAATATAAATATGACATTACAGACGTTAACAGATGACTCTGGTGTTCTTGTTGCCGAGAAATTTGAAGACGGTTTTAGAAAAATTCCGGATATTGAGTAATTGCATAATATTAACAAATATCTAAGTGATGGACATGCAAGTAACTTAGAACGATATGATGATAATGCAAATATTACGTTTTTGGATGTAGAACGTTCATTTTCATAATACGCCTTACTATTTACATCCCGGAGTAGAAGTTTAGCAGAGGACTCATAGAAGCTTTACTAATGATGCAAGTCTACGCTGACAACCATAAACAACTGTTAATGGACATGATATAAGAGGTAAGCCTTTGTAAGTTACACCATGCCCAACTCCAGTTAATTTCTTAAAACGGGCCGGCTTTAATCATAATGATATTTTAACCAGCAAAACAATTAATCGGACAAGAGGTACTATTGAATTGGATTAACTCGTATATGAAAAATATAATGTTAACTGAAGTATCAATTGATTTTCCGAATGTTAAATTAAGCATTCCTCAGGGTCCTAGGTGCATTATTATTTACATTATACGTAAACAACGTTCCTATATATTTCAATGAAGGTAATTTGACGCCGTATAGAGATGACATGGAAATAACGATTTATACATCAACTCCTGAATTCACGGTTACAACGAAATACACTTAAATGAAAAAGAAACTAATAAATTTTAATTTTAGTAGACTTCGTACTGTAAGTTAGGATAATATGACTTTATTTAATGCATTGCCTCTTAACTTATACTCATATTACCAAATTGGTGAGATTCACAAATGAAGTGGGGTATAATAAAATACATATTTCAAAATAACATATGAATAGAGAAATATTAGAGAAACATATTATCTAGTCATTTTGTGATTAAGCAGTTCTTACAACTTAATAGAACGTATCTTCATTAATGATCGAGAACCAAGTTACCAATTAGTTCCCTTTAACAGCCTCGTCGAGTTCTGCCGTGTTAGCAAAATTTGGTTGAAGACTATTCATCAGACATACGTATGTGCAATAACATCATCCCGTAATATGAAAGACATAAAATCATTTATGAATGCTCTGTATTAACGTATTAATCTTGTTTTGAACTTCTTTAAAGAAAAGAAGATGATTTATAATTATAATTCAAAATATAAGGGATTCTTTTATGCTTCACATCCAATGATTTTTCAGTACAATTTGAAATACCTTTCCTTGCAGTTATGTTTTGGGTGGTGATAAATAAAGCAAAGGTTCAAATATTTGGATTGTGCGAAGTGGACTTGAAGAACGAGTGTTTCATCCACTGACAATCATCAAATTACATTTTCATCTTCTGGGTTGGGGAAACCTAGAATTTCAAATGTTTGCTCCAACAATACATAACAAAATTTTAAATGTAGTTAACTATAACTTTTTATTTCAGAAATTTACTATGCTTATGTACTTGTTTGAAACGTACGATAAGCAACATACTTAAAATATGTTTAAGTGGTAATGTATTGTAATTATATTCGATGTTGGTGTATTTGTTATGGTAATATATTGTTATTCATACATGGTTTGTATTTTTCATATGGAAATTTATCGTAATTATTGGTCGGGGTTAAGTCGTATACAGCTGTAGTATAATATTTAAGAGACCAGAAGCTTCTATTGTTCAAATTGGTATTTGAGGTATGTTATTAAGTTAAATCTGTTTAAATTATCTAATAAGGAGACATACTTTCTCTTCCAAATATAGTAGATTGTTAGTGATATTTATAAAAATTTATTTATTATGAAGAAAAACATAATTAATTAGTTGAAATTTAATGAAAACTTATGCTCCTAATTTTTTTCGTTATTTTTTTTTACTCTATTTTCATGTTTCATGCATATTTTTTTTGTTTCCTCCCTGGAAATGTAATTCCCAAATTTCTTGAAATTGCATAATGAAGGTCTAAAAATCTTTTATCGAAATGTACTTTATTTTTGCGTTAACAACAAACTTTATTCGTCATAATTCGAATGTATACAAACGTTGTTCTTTTTATATTTCAAATACACTTTTTACTATTCCACCATGTACTATGGAAAGAGTGCTACTTCCCGACAAGGAAAGAACTACGTATAAAAGGATTTCAGGGATCGTAGTAGGCTTTCAATTAGTTTTTTGATTGATTTTGTAGCCGCCAGTAGCGTTACTTAATTGGCAGCGTTGATTACAACCCGAGCCCTCTTTGATCTTCTCCAAATATAATTGGCATGTTAAGATTGATTATGAATTTTGTTAATCGATTCTGCAACTGCAGATATTGAATTTGTAATCAAGTACTTTAGTTAATTGAACCTGTTTTCAATCCACAGTCTTGAAAGTAAAATATAATTAACTAATTGCAGAAGTTGGTGGTGAAATTTAAGATGCGGGCTTTATCATGCTGGCCTGGAAAGTGCTGGTCGAGCTTAATATCGTTTAACGTGAGGATATTAATATTCCTTTATACAAAGTAACAAAAGTGATCTTGGATTATATATTTTACCTTTAACATATCTAATATACATCCAGAAAATTGTGAAATTAGTATATCCTAGTATAAATGATTTAATTAATAATCATTTTCAGGTTAGAGGTGCTGCTCACATAAAACTGTATAGATTTTGACGTAAGGTGTTATTCAGGTGATACCAAATCAGGTGAATAATTTGGTAATAAATATTATCATATTGGGCTGGATTGTCAAATTTCATGTTGGGTATTAAAAATCTCTGGAATGAAGTTAATTTTACATATTATATCCAGTAAAGAAATATTACATACCACCAAGTTGGGACCATATGCATTTGTTTTGTATGGGAACTGATTTTGGTACTTAGAGCACTATTTTTTTCATCTCTAGGAAAGACAAGAAGCAAATAGTTGGAGCTACAGTAAATGATAACAATAATAATTACCGGTCAATACGTAAATGTCTAGGTCATATGCTGTGGTTGACTTTTTAAGGGGGTCGCGTCTACTTTTGAGTCATTGCTAGCTGCTCTTAGTCCTTTAATATATAACTGTCTTAAATTAATTAAAGTGCGTATTTTGATTTACCTTCTGAGATCAAATTTTGTGACCAATATTTCATATTAGATGCATTCTTTCTACCCAACATCTCATATCAGTATGAGATTAACTGAGCTGAGATTAACTAATATTTCAGTAACTTAAAAAAAACATTAAATTACATGTTGAGATTTTCTATTCCTGTTCTGTTGTTGACGGCCAAAGATATAAAATAACCCACATTAAAAAACTTAAAATCCGAAATTAAAAAAATTGAAATCCCCGGAATTTCCCCCCCCCAAAAAATTTTCTTCCCCCGGATTCCCCGAAAAAAAAAAAACCCCCCCCCCCGCCCTTTGCCGCCCCCCCCCAAAAAAAAAAAAAAAAATTCCCCCCCCCCCCCCCCGGGGGGGGGGGGGGGGGGGAAAAAAAAAAAAAAAAAGGGGGGGGGGGGGGGGGGGGGGCCCCCCCCCCCCCCCACCCACCCCCCAAAAAACCAAAAAAAAAAAAAAATCAAACACCCACCCCCAACCCCCCCCCCCCCCCCCCCCCCCCCCCCCCCCCCCCCTCACTGCTGAGTGAACAAAAGAAAGTCGGTATTTCGAGATGAGATGATACGGTATAATAGAACAGTGAAAAGGGCAATGTAATAATGTTAGATCTCTCATTACCAAACATTTCTGATAGTAGAAATCCTAAAGTACTATTTTTTATGTTTCGTATATCCAATAATGGGGATTAAATTGGTCTTCTAAAGTGTATTAAACTCTCCGGCCTGTACACAGACCACCTCTGCGCGTTGTAAAGCAAGACTTTAATCTTTTATTCCTTAAATTAGTCGTTCACAATTTATTAAGTTAATTTCAATTTTCTTGGTACTAGAAACTATACCAGTTTCGGGTTAATGAGTATTATGCATAATTAATGGGGATTCCGACCCAGTTTAAGCCATAGCTTTAGGTAAGCTAGATTTACCATATATTATGTACCTAGTAGAATATAATTTTTGATGAATACAATAATTATTTTCCACTAATATTTGTAAGTTGTTATTTAATTTAAAATATACATATTAATTGAGTTCCTCAACAAACTTTAGATAGGAATATACAGAGTTAGCCAAATGTTCTATATCGGCGTAATTTGTACAAAAATATAGTTTCTGCAGAAAATTTATCTAAATGAAAGATTTTACGAACTATTTTCCATCAAATAACATGTTGTGGAGTTATGTCTGTAATGGTTTTAATTCGTGATGTCATAAATGTTTTCTTACCATGTTTCATAAATTTTTTCCTGCAGGTTGATATGATTTGCTGTAACTAAAGTTTCGTAACGATTTTTCTGAGCGAAATGTATAGTTTTGTAAAATAAAATTCCTTCACGAAATAAATCAACAATATTTAAGTGTGCGAAAGTGTTTTGCGTAAAGCATTATCCATCATAAGTTATTACATTAATGAGTAGGTGCTCAACATGGTGGACTTTAGTGGTTTGGCAGAGTCCTAATCGATCGCTAATGTTATGTAATGCATTGAGTAACTATATCGGATATTTTTTGAATGGCTGTGGGTATTCTGTTCTCTTGGTGTCTCAGACTAGCGGGTTTTTACATTAACTATTGATTTTAAGTGTCCCAAAAATGTCAAGAGGAATTAAGTTCGGCGAACGGGGTGGCTACTCAATGTATTTTCTTAATTTAATTACATGACAGGTCAAAATAGCTTTTTGCACTGAGATTGCCTTTCAAGAAGAAATGACATAATGTGCATTCCAATAATTCAAGTCCAGTTTCATTTATATTGATGCTGAGTGTGACTTTCTTGCATTCGGTTAGGATTTACATTCGAATAATATCCAGAGTTGTCTTCTGTCTGAATGGTCCTCAAAAAGTTCCTGTACGAGCTGAACATTATACGGATGGTACCCTTCTCACATAAGTCGATAATGGGCTAAAGAAAGTTCTGTGTTGAAGATTTTGTGTTTTCTTGGACATGAGGAATATTTAAGAATCTTTAGGCTCATAAATATTACTTATTTTTCTTAATTGGGAAACGTCCAAAAAACTTATGGTATATATCAAACTGTTAACGCAGTGGGTACTTATATTTTTCGTAAATGCAAGCTCAGCATTACCAATTTATCTATAGGAAAGGATAACTTGCCAGATGCAGACCAGCATTTTTTTTTTTTTTTTTTTTTTTTTTTATTTTTTTTGTTTTATTTTTTTAATTTGAGGGGTTACGCAATAACATTTTACATACCGTTAGACCAACCAACAAGCTAAATTATATTAGTCTGTTTATATTTAATTACAGGAATGGTATCTTTATTAGGTCACCTCGGTTGTTATCAGTTGAATAAAAAATTCCCATATTGTAAGACCACAGCAGTTTTTTACGAAATTATATATGTAGAATAAAAAACTATTTACTACTACATTATTTGTAGTTTTAGATAAGTACACCACATATTTCCTTTTTTTCACGTTGAATATTGCATTATAACCACTTATTATGTAGTTACGAAGAAATAAATACAATTACTTTAGTACCCGTAGGACGGCCTCAAATCCGCCCCGTATTGTTGACAGTAAACATTTATGAGTCTTATTTAATAAAGAAGAAATCTACATCTACTATGGATAAATTTTCTTAATTCTAGGAGTTATGTGGGTAGCTCAGACAATTTAACTAATAAGAATTGGCTATTACTTTATTAGAAATAAGAATAACACGAATTGTAATAATAAAATGGACTGGTCAGGGCACAAGCGTAGAAACGGATGCTTCAAGAAATATATAATCGATATTTTCTCACAATACGCCTTGAATATTGTATAAAGATGATTAAAAATTAAAAAGAATGTATATTGTGTACAATATGCATCGTTAAATTACAAACAAAATATGAGGGAAGAGTTAGTGAAATAAGATGTAATAGCGAACTGAGTAATGTTGATAAGACTGTAAGTGTGTAAGCTTGCGGAGTAAAAGGCAAACGTTGTTGCAGGGAAGTGTCTGGAGAAAATAAAAAAATATGCGAAGACACAGATAAATTACTCAGTAAAATTATGGCATTTGAAAACGGGCGCTTCATGCTGGACAATGCGTGTAAAATAAAAGAAATAATGTGATCCCAATAAAAAAAAAATACATTAATTATTACAATATTTTAGAAATAGCTGAGATAAACAGATTGTTATTCTAGATTAGTCTGGGCTAGTCATCCCTGATTTTACCTGTGGTTCTGCGGTTACGAAATGCTCAACTAACTATACTCTCTAAAAAAGGCAACATCTCATTGTTTTAAATCCTACATATTTGTGCAATGTAACCTACTACAAAATATCCATATAAAAAGATTTCATTTTCAGATTTCTTGTTCACTGCTATAGTCTTTTGTTGTGGTGTTGTGCAACTAATCACACCACATCCATGTACCTATAGAAAATATAGAGAGAGATAGATTTCCTCACTGAAATTTAGGAAGGTTTGGAAAATTTAAAGAATGTGGAAAAAATTTAGTCTATACCATTGTTGTCATAACAATGCAACAATAAGCTTTATGATCGAAGGGACCACCCCCCGATGCTTTTCTTTTTGCCTACCTTCCACATCAAGTTAGCTTCCTTATAAACGGCCCAACTGACACCTAGTAGGCATTTTGGCTCCTTGGGATCTTGCGACTGCGTCTGTGCATTACCAACACCTTATCATGTAGTACTCCCAAAAAACTATTATATTCTGATTGGTTGAAAATAAACACATATTGAGAGAAAAATGTTCGTAAGAAAAAGCTTTTTACTGGATTAAGTGTCTTCATACACTTAATTTAAAAAATCTCTCAAACTTGTGATTTTCTTAGCAGGCTTCATTCTTGAAACAAGTTTGAGGTCCGTTAAGTTAATCTTCACATGCCGCCAGAGCTTCAATGATATTACAATAAATCTTAGTAAATGGCTCAAAATATTGAAAGAGTAATTGTAGAATCTCCCAATTTCTCTGATTCTCTCTCTACTATGTCCCAAAAACATCTGCTCCCTACTTATGGCTATGACTATGATATCGTAGTTATCTTAGAACCATCTATGGGAAAAACAATGAACTAGGACACACAGTCAAAACAAAATATTTTTAAGTGTGTGTTTTTATACAAAAATTATTTTGTCATTTAAAGCATTCGTTGTTTTTAAGTACTTTCTCATATATATTTTTTTATCTTCTGTTGTTGAAAAGATTACGATCGTCAACTCATCTAAACTGTAAAAAAAAATATTTATATTTTCTGACGGTTAAAATTACATGTTTGAATAAGTTATAGCCGACTTATTTCTTTCTTCCCTTGACTGCGCTACTGAAACTGGACGTCGTCATCAATACTACTGTGTCCTATCACTATCTATTCTGTAATACACTTAGAACGCCCTGCATATATCAAACATCTGCCCATTATCCAAATTGACTGCCGTAATCAAGTAAAAAGAATTCAATCCACTTCCACATACATTCATATTTTTGTCTGAAATCGTTCTTTATTGTTTTCTCTCAATCTTTTTATTTTTATGACAAACACTTAAATTAATATCAGCGTAAAATGATGTTTGATGTATTACCAGATTACAAGTAATTTACATATTTATTAACCTATTAGGTTATTTTTGTAATTCTGATTGAAGATAAGTCTAAATTCACAGAATCAAAACGTTCCTAATAAGTGACCGTTTTTTAAACATATTCCAAATTGTTGACTAAATCGATTAATAAAAACCCATATTGCCGAAAAAGTAGATATTTTTTTTCAAACTTCTTTTTATGTTCTAAGATCCTTTTCGTAAAATTTCTTTCGGTTTGGCCTATATAAGCTTCAGGATATGTAATTGTAATAACAGATATTTTTTCTGGTAATAGTAAGTCTAGTACTCTAGGAGTCATTGTCATGATAATTATCAGTTTTCATATCTATATCATTGACCTACTTTTGTATTATAGATTTAGATTTACATGTGCTAAGTTAAAAAAATTAACGTAGGAACATTCTTAACATTCTTAACCCTAAAGCGAACTTTTGCAGCGTTCCATAAAAAATCTACCAACTTTATTTGTACACAAAAAAATTTTGATTACTTATAGCTGTTACTCTACAAGAAATATTATTCGATGTAAGTCAAAGACGTACATTTTTAAAACTACCTCAATAGCTATAAAAAAGTCTTAACTATATGACATAGTGAACTTGATTATATTTAGTGAAGTTGCTTCAGGCCATCTTGTCAATTGGATATCTAAGATTTTCGTATTTTAAGTTTAGTTTAAAATTATTTCTTAACTAAGGTTTTCATATTTTCTATTTATCACAGGCACAGTAGTTTACACCGAATCAAGTATCTCAAGAAAATATATGTATGAAGTAATTGTAATAATTTCTGACAACATAGAGACCATACCATTTGACGTGTACTGAGGAAAATTATTTACGTATAACTAGAAGACAAATGGTCTTAGAAATGAACCTTGAGGAACCTCAATTTTTTTTGTTTTAACGTCGTGTAATTGTATGTACAATCCTTTGTGTGAGTAACATAGTAGATGAACAGCATATAAATTTACAGCACAAAATATGACCAATAAATAATGTGCCATTTTGCTTTTGCTTTGTAGTTTTATCTTTCGCACACAAAACCTGATACACAAATTTTTGTTACAGATAAAGTCGAGGCCTAACGGCCCTATGATGACGATGGACGTATCCAAAACAGAGACTACGAAGCCTGCTCCAGGGCAAGCTCCACAAGAATGTGCTGGTTGCTGTAAACCAATCACAGAACGGTATCTTCTTAAAGCTCTGGATATGTTTTGGCATGAGGACTGTTTAAAATGCGGCTGTTGTGATTGTCGATTAGGTGAAGTTGGCTCTACGCTGTATACGAAAGCTAACCTTATTTTGTGTAAAAGAGACTATTTAAGACTTTTTGGTAATACTGGCTACTGTGCAGCTTGTTCTAAAGTGATACCGGCATTCGAAATGGTTATGAGGGCTAGAAGTAATGTGTATCATCTAGAGTGCTTCGCATGCCAGCAGTGCAATCATAGGTAAGATTTTTCATAGTTTATCATGAAAATAAAAATTAAATTAATGTAAATGTGATCCTTGAGGAACGCCGGGTGTGGAACAGAACCGTTCAGAATAATAATTTTAAGCGACTCTAGAAAAAAATGATAAAATAATTATTGGGTATTACAAATGCATTCTTTTAAGTCTAACTGATAATAATAAATGCCAATTGATTTTTATATTTTATACTGTCATTCTTATCTGAATGTGTTAGTATAAAAGTTTTAGACATATAATGAATCAAAAACCATCACTTCCAATACATTTTATCATAGAAACTATTAAAACAACTACCCAGTCTAGGAGCAAGAACTGCATTGAATTAAATAACAGTGTTCTTAGAATTGGAAGCAAGAAAATATGAGCAAAAAGGAACATTTTCCCCCTAAAAAAAGATTATAATAATAATAATAATAATTATTAAAAAAATAATAATAGGGGGGGGGGACCCGCCCCCCCCCCCCCCGCGGGCCCCCCCCGGGCGGGGGGAAGCCCCCCCCCCCCCCCCCCGCCCGCCCGGCGGGGCCGGGCCCCCCCCCCCCCCCCCCCCCCCGCCCCCCCACCCCCCAAAAGGCCCCCCCCCCCCCCCCCCCCCCCCCCGGGGGGGGGGGGGGGGGGGGGGGGGGGGGGGGGCCCCGCCCGCCCCCCCCGCCCCAGGGGGGGGGGCGGGGGGGCCGGGGGGGGGGGGGGGGGGGGGGGGCGGCCCGGCGGCCCCCCCCCCCCGGCCCCGGGCGGGGGCCCGGGGGGAGGGGGGCCCCGGGGCCCCCCCCGGCGCCCCGGCGCCCGCCGCCCCCCCCCCCCCCCCCCCCCCCCCCCCCCCCCCCCGCCCCCCCCCCCCCCCCCCGCCCCGGGGGGGGGCCCCGGGGGGCCCCCCCCCCCCCCCCCCCCCCCCCCCCCCCCCCCCCCCCCCCCCCCGGGGGGACACCCGGGGGGCGCCCCCCCGGGGGCCCCCCGGGGGGGGGGGGGCGCCGGCGGGCCCCCCCCCCCCCCCCCCCCCCCCCCCCCGGGCCCCGCCCCCGGGGGGGGGGGGGCCCGCGGGGGCCCCCCGCGGGCGCCCCCCCCCCCCCCCCCCCCCCCCCCCCCCCCCCCCCCCCCCCCCCGGGGGGGCCCCCCCCCCCCCCGGGGGGGGGCCCCCGCGGGGGGGGGGGGAGGGCGGGGGGGGGGGGCGGGGGGCCCCCCGGCCCCCCCCCCCCCGCCCCGCGGGGGGGGCCCCCGGGCCCCCGGGGGGGGGGGGGCCCCCCCCCCCCCGGGGCGGGGCCCCCCCCCCCGGGCCCCCCCCCCCCCCCCCCCCCCCCCCCCCCCCCCCCCCCCCCCCCCCCCCCGGGGGCGGCCCCCCCCCCCCCCCCCCCCCCAAAGAGGGGGGGGGGGGGGGGGGGGGGGAAAAAAAAAAAAGGGGGGGGGGCGCCCCCCCCCCCCCCCCACCCCCCCCCCCCGCCCCCCCCCCCCCCCCCCCCCCCCCCGGGGGGGGCCCCCGGGCGGGGCCCCCCGCCGCGGCGGGCCCCCCCCCCCGGGCCCCCCCCCCCCCCCCCCCCCCCCCCCCCCCCCCCCCCCCCCCCCCCCCCCCCCCCCGGCGGCGGGGGGCCCCCCCCCCGGGGGGGGGGGGGGGGGGGGGGGGGGCCCCCCCCCCGCGGGGGCCCCCGCCCCCCCCGCGGCCCCCCCCCCCCCGGGGGGCCCCCCCCCCCCCCCCCCCCCCCCCCCCCGGCGGGGCGGGCCCCCCCCCCCCCCCCCCCCGCCGCGGGGCCGCCGGCCGGCCGGGGGGGGGGCGGGGGGGGGCCGCCCCCCCCCCGGGGGGGGGGGGGCCCCCCCCCGCCCCCCCCCCCCCCCCCCCGCCCCCCCCCCCCCCCCCCCCGCCCCCCCCCCCCCCCCCCCCCCCCCCCCCCCCCCCCCCCCCCCCCCCCCCCGGCCGGGGGCGCCCCGCCGCGGCGGGGGGGGGGCCCCCGGGGGGGGGGGGGGGGGGGGGGGGGGGGGCGGGGGGGCCCCCGGCCCGCCCCCCCCCCGCGCCCCCCCCCCCCCCCCCCCCGCGGGCCCCCCCCGGGGGCCCCCCCCCCCCGCCCCCCCCCCCCCCCCCCCCCCCCCGCCCCCCCCCCCCCCCCCCCCCCGCCGCCCCCCCCCCCCCCGCCGGCGCGCCCCCCCCCCCCCCCCCCCCCCCCCCCCCCCCCCCCCCCCCCCCCCCCCCCCCCCCCCCCCCCCCCCCGCGGGGGGGCGGGGGGGGGGGGGGGGGGGGGGGCCCCGGCGGCGCCCCCCCCCCCCCCCCCCCCCCCCCCCCCCCCCCCCCCCCCCCCCCCCCCCCCCCCCCCCCCCCCCCCCCCCCCCCCCCCCCCCCCCCCCCGGGGGGGGGCCCCCCCCCCCCCCCGCCGCCGGCTCCCCCCCCCCCCCCCCCCCCCGGCGCCCCCCCCCCCCCCCCCCCCGGGGGGGGGGCGGCCCCAAACCCCCCGGGGGGGGGGGGGGGGGGGGGGGGGGCCCGGGGGGGGGGGGGGGCCGGCGCGCGGGGGGGGGGGGGGCCCCCCCCCGGGGGGGGGGGGGGGGCGGGGGGGGCGCGCGCCGCCCCCCCGGGGGGGGGCGCGCCCCCCCCCCCCCCCGGCGGGCGCCCCCCCCCCCCCCCCCCGCCCCCCCCCAACCCCCCCCCCCCCCCCCCCCCCCCCCCCCCCCCCCCCCCCCCCCGCCCCCCCCCCCCCCCCGCGGGGCCCCCCCCCCCCCCGCGGCCCCCCCCCCCCCCCCCCCCCCCCCCCCCCCCCCCCCCCCCGCGCCGGCCGGCGCGGCGGGGGGGGGGGGGGGGGGGGCCCCCCCGGCGCCCCCCGCCCCCCCCCCCCCCCCCCCCCCCCCCCCCCCCCCCCCCCCCCCCCCCCCCGCCCCCCCCCCCCCCCCCGGCCGGGGGGGCCCCCGCGCGCGGGCGCGCGGCGCGCCGCCCCGGGCCCCCCCCCCCCCCCCCCCCCCCCCCCCCCCCCCCCCCCCCCGCGGGGCGGCGGGGGGGGGGGGGCGGGGGCGGGCGCCCCCCCCCCCGCCCCCGCGCGCCGGGCGGGGCGCGCGCGCCCCCCCCCCCCCCCCCCCCCCCCCCCCCGCCCCCCCCCCCCCCCCCCCCCCCCCCCCCCCCCCCCCGGGGCCCCCGGGGGGGCGCGGGGGGCCCCCCCGCGCCGCGCGGCCCCCGGGGCCGCCCCCCCCCCCCCCCCCCCCCCCCCCCCCCCCCCCCCCCCCCGGCCCCGCCCCCGGCCCCGGGGGCAGCTGAGTGGCTGGCAGGCCAAATGCAGAAGGCGGTCATTCTGGGTTCTCTCCGTCTACTTAGGGCACACGATTCCGGAACCTACAGTCACTAACCCTGCTTGATGTGGGGAGTGGCTGAGGTTAATGTGCCGGCGCGACTCCTGTGAGGCGTCGGAGGCCACGGGAGGACTGTCCAGCGTCGGGCAACCGAAAAAAAAAAAAAAAAAAAAAATAAACGTCTTTATTATGGGCGAAGTTTAGTACAAAGTACTATTCTTACACTTAACCCAAGAACATAGATAATGAATATAAAATACGACAATACAGTACAATAAATATAGATATAAATTATTATACAATAGAAGAAAAACAATAATAATATATGAGAGTATTAGTAAATTTGGCAAATGATAATGTCTAGTAAACAACATTTTCTCCAGTTACAATACAGAAAACGAAAACCACTAGTCCGATATATGTCTACTCTCATTCTTCTGAACTCGTCAGGGGGGCGAATCCGCGTACAAATTATTTATAAAAATATCTAAAATAGATAATTCAAAATACGAACCTTTGTCATATTTATTTTGATATTTTAAAATAAAATACAATATCTAGATTAATTATTGTAACCTCGGTAATCATAATGATATTCATGACATCTAATCTAACCTAAATAAGCCCATTCTTTTCATACATTTCAAAAAATGTAACATATTATTGCTTCGTATTTGTGCACTTATAGAAAAAAGTAATAAAATAATTATTAATAATTAAAATTATTTCAGAAGAATGAAAGTAGATATATATCATACTAGAGGTTTTGGTTTCTTGTATTGATACTGGTGGAAATCATTTCTTGACTGTGAACATTTTCCTTTTTGGTGAGTTAATATTTTTTTGCATCTAATACTAAGAATACTGTTATTTTATTCAATGAAGTTCTTGCTCCTAAACTATGTAGTTGTTTCAATAGTTTCTATGAAAAATGTATTGGAAGTATTGTTTTTTGATTCATTATATACCTAAAACTTTTATACTAGCACATTCAGATAAAAATGACAGTATAAAATATAAAGATCTATAGGTATTTATTATTATTATTATCATGTTAGGTTTGAAAGAGGGCTTTTGTAATACCCAATAATTGTTTTATTATTTTTTTCTAGATATGCATAAATACGAACCAGTAATATCAGATTTTTTGAAATAATCTTATATTTATACTAAAATAATAATAATGATAATGATAAAATCATTCTACATCTGTAAATAATATAGGTAAATACCTAAACAACATTTGTTTAATACTTTTATTTCTTGGGTAACTGAGTTTAAGAAACATGCTTCCTTGGACTACAGAGGATTATTTAGCTCTTATATATAACCATTAACAGACCAAGTGGAATGTTAAGGAACATTGTCCAGAGACTATTAAAATCGAAATAACCTCAATGAACTTCACATAGAGCGATCAGCTATCGCTCTTCATAACTTGTGGACCGAGTAAATCTTTAGTCGTCCAAATTTTTAATCGTAAGTTTATTTACCAATGCGAAAAGACAGTTTTTAAAGAACAGTATAATTTATTTATAAAATATAAAATTTATAAAATATGTCTACTTTACTAATAATAACAATATGATCAGAGACCGAGTGTCACGCTTGAGGCATCTGCTGTGGTTTTATTGTATTAGTGTACCACGTGGGGCCATTTTTAATGCAACTGACCTATCGCTGCATGATTGTTGGTACATAACTCCTTTTTTCTTAATTGAGGAACAGAAGAAATGACTTGTCCTCTTTTTCCTTTTTCAATTTTGATTTTCATGTTATTATGTTGGTAAGAGGTCCATTTTTCATAAACATTTAGGCTGAAAAATATAATAAAGCAAGTACGATTATTACAATAATAATAATATATAAGAATGGTCCATATGATTATGTTGTCCGTAGCTTATGGATTTCCATCTTTCCATTTCTCAATTGATTCTGGTTATTTCGTTTAACTTGATATCTTTTAAAAATATGGGTTTGAGAGTCTGTCTGTCTATGTTGTGAAGTCCAGGTAAGGAATTTCTTAGTTTGAAAGTTCCTGAATATTTTATCATTTACGTCGATGGAACAGTTCGTGGTATTGCAATTAAGTAAAATTTGTATATTTCTAGAATGCTATTAATTTTTTGAAATAGTTATTTTATTGGGTGGTATAATGATCGCATGTGATTGATTCATCTTGGTATGAGGTAGGGCATATCTTCTTGATTCGATTTGGTATTTGCGATAAACAATCAGCTTCTTCTGACGATTAATCAGTGTATTATATGCATATGTTTTCCATTTTATGCTGTTCAATGTCTTTGTTGATAAAATGAGTTGAGTTTTTCAGGAGACAGGATTTCTTTGGATTTAGTGTAAGGTTTTTTCTTGGGTGTATGATATAAATGGAATAAATCGTAAGTGGTGCAGTTGATTAATGGAAAATGCATGGAAAGTATTATATCATCACCTTGGTGGAATATTTGAGCGGTTGCTAACTTGCAAAATGATTGAATATTCCTGAAATTTATCAATTTTGTCCGATCATAGAGTTTGGTAATATGTCACAAACGCTTTCATTGTTTTGACTGGTATTATGCTCGTGTGTAACCTGGCAAATAATGATGTTAGATCGCTACCTGTTAATATTATTAGATCGATAGTGCTTTGAAATGACACGAAACATATTGTTCTTTTTTCGCGCGATACAATTTATAAACGGTGTTTTATTACATTTTCATTCTCGACTAATATAGCCAAGGTGTTGTTATATTCTTCTGTTAGCAATTTAGGTAATGTTAATTGTTTTGTCATATCGTGATTCAGTAATTATTGGTTTTTGTCGTGTCATTATGGTATTATTATAATATTCACCGTCTGATGCATCTAAAGTACCAAAAAGCCAGTTATGGGCTTTGTCAATTATGATGAAGAGTCCTAGCTTTATTCTATAGTTGAGTTTGATGTTAATTAATTTGTTATTTACTTCACTCATCAGACAATTAGCATAATTGACAGGGATTCGAGCTATGTGCTTTTTGACTTAGAGTAGGAAGATATTCAATAAAAATCGGAAGGTTATTAATACGATCGTTTAAATTGGAATCTAAATTTAGACTTTAATGAAATGGATGAATATGTGTTAATACTGACGTAGTTTTCCACGAAACGCCAAAACACTATACAGGGTGTTTCCCAGAAACTGTATCGATCGATATAGGGAAAAGTACGCATCAGAAAATTTTGAAAATTTAGGAGCTACTAAAGGCAGTGTGGCTAATCCAACTAAAATAACTATAAGCATCTGGCACTTCCAGTTATACTGGAAGTCGATACTAACATCCTTATTATAAATGGAATACCCTATATATTTTAGAGTTTTCGAAAAGAGCATAAAATTCTGAGTCAAAAATATACTGAATACCCTATGCCTAAACCCAGCCGTTTCACAGATATTTGACATTTAAAAAAATTTTGACAGGTGTAATGGTTTACAATAATCTTTATAACTTTCTTCATGTAAAAGATACTCATTTGCTCTTTGGCATGTAGAAAGACCATAAGGTGAGCTACGCTCCATAGTTTAAAGAAATTCAATAGTATAACAAGTGTTCCATTTTTGACGTGACATTTTGTAAACTTCAAACCGCGAAAACTTGCTTAAGTCAAATGGAACACCCTGTATTTTTTTAAATAGTGTTGTGTATAATTAAATTCCTTTTTTTTCTGATATAAGCATTGTGGGGTTTAAGTTACAACTTTTTGAAATATTTGCGATTTTCTTAGAAATTCAAGAATTGTTAGTAAAAATTTTATCAAATTAGCCATGATTAGAAACAATCAGTAATGTCAGTCATTCTCTTATGTCAAAAAATGCCACCGTATTTAAATTACACCCACGAAGACTTTTTGAATTTGTTTATTATTTATGGAGAATGTGATAAAGTAATATCAAGAACTTATAGTACATGTGTTACTAGATATCCACAAAAACGGAAAATAACACTAAACACTGTAACATGCCTATTAATTGGATTGAAGACTCTTTGCATAAACTAAAATAGCTAAGATAAAATCACTAAAAACATGATTCCATTTTAATTTAATTATTGTTCAAAATTCCGCCCTCGAACCTCCACACATTTCATGCACCTTCGGATTAGTTCTTCATGGGTAGCTCTTGTAATTGAATCCTGTGATAAGTTTTTTAAATGCATTTCTTACTCTCTGCATGCAATCGTCAATAGTTGTTAATGGGCTCTCATAAACTTTATTTTTAATAGTTCCCCAAATAAAATAATCTAAAATTGATAAATCGGGAGAGTGAGGAGCCCATAGGAAAGGTCCATTATTGGCGATCGATTGATCGTAAAGAGTTTTTTGTAAAAAAATTATTTCAAATACGCGTTATGGGGGGGAGCACCGTCGTGCTGAAAAAAAATGTTTCTATGTTCGACGACAGGTAAGTTTTCTAAATAGTTATTATTCAAATTTTGTAAAATATTTAGATATTTCACTTAAAAAAAAAGAACAAAAACAAAAACAAAAAAATTAACTATACATATTAGCAGAAGAAAAAATCTTTATAACTTACTGTTTAAATTTTCCAGATAAAGATCTAATGCCAACACTATCGTTTCTTATGGCACAGTAAACATTAAACTGCCAACTTTCCTGAAAATTTCGCTCCCTGAACACATGAGGATTCGAGTCACTCCAATTATGCTAATTGTGCCGATTAAAAAGTCCATTTTTGGTAAATTTAGCTTCATCTGATCATATAATATTTCCCAAATAAGAATCGTCACGTACAGACATTATTGGAATAAATTTACAAAAATTTTCTCTTAGGAAATTTGTTTCTTTTAACCGTTTAACCATTTGGAACGAAAACGGGTGAAATTTATATTTAATTAAAATTCTGTGAACTGAATCCTTGCATAGTCCCGATTCCAGAGCAGCTTGTCTTAATGACATCATTGAAAATATCCCAGAATTGCTATTTCTACGTTTTCGTCATCAACATTAGGCTTCCGGTTTTGAATTCTTGCCTTAACAGAGCCATAGTTTTTAAAATTATTCTGTATGCGTTTTACAGTTTTTGGTGACGGTTTCCGTTTTTGTGCATATAGAGTAGCAAATGGACTACAAGTTCTTGATATTACTTTATCACATTCTCCATAAATAATAAACAAATTCAAAAAGTCTTCGTGGGTGTAATTTAAACGCTGTAGCATTTTTTGGCATAAGAGAATGACTGACATTACGATTGTTTCTAATAATGGCTAATTTGATCAAATTTTTATTAAAAATTATTGAATTTCTAAAAAAATTGTAAATATTTCAAAAAGTTGTAACTTAGACCCCCCAATGCTTATATCAGCAAAAAAGGAATTTAATTATACATAACTTGATAGGGTGTTCCATATGACTTAGCAAGTTTTCGCGGTTTGAATTTTACAAAATGTAACGTCAAAAATGGAATACTTGATATACTATTATTGAATTTCTTTAAACTGTATATCGTAGCTCACCTTATGGTCTTTCTGCATGCCAAAAAGCAAATGAGTATCTTTTACACGAAGAAAGTTATAGAGATTATTGTAAACCATTATCCCTATCAAAATATTTTTAATATGTCAAATATCTCTGAAACGGCTGGGTTTAGGCATAGGGTATAATATATATTTTTGCCTCAGGGTTTTATGCTTTTCTCGAAAACCCTAAATAGATAGGGTATTCCATTTAAAATAAGCAAGTAAACTATTGTCACGATTCACCGAACCGTGACCCACTAACCAATAAAGCAGGATATTTGGGACTGGCCCTCTGTCACCGTTTATACTGTTTTTACACTTGATTTCCAAGTTCTGTCTATTATTTGTTACATTTCTAATTAATCTTAAATTGCTAACATCTATTTTATGGTTATTCTCAAACGCGTGTTGGGCCACACTAAACTTATCTGTTCTACTATATTTGAGATAAACCATATGCTCTTTAAATTTAATTTGATATATCGTCTAGTTTGTCCAACATTTTTTTTATTATCGCCCTTATAGCTAATTTTGTAAATCCCTGACTTTTCGTTTGTTTCAATTTTGTCTTTTGGATTGCCTAAAAGTTGTTGTAGTTTATTTCCCTATGAATTAACCACTGTCATACCTATATCATTAAAACTCTTACCAATACCACGGGTTAATCGTGGAGTTTTAATCATCTCCAGATGATGCCAACTTGATTGCCGAAACGCGCGTCGAGTGTTATATAGTGTTTTGGTGTTTCGTGGAAAACTACGCCAGTGTTATCTTCACATCAAAGGTTCCAACCCACTCTAGGAATAGAATTTCATTGTTAAGAAATTTGGTTATTAAATTGATTATTTACTCTAGGCTGATATTGCGGAATTTGAGAAAATTGCGGGGTATTGTTCGGTTTTTGTGCATTCTGATTTGAATTTTTAGTTGAGGTAGTCGTTAAGTTACTGATTTGCTTGAAATTTTCGTCTTCTGTGAAATAGGACATTGCAACTTCTAGTGAATCAAGTTTTTGTACATCGACTTTATCTGCTATTTTTTTCACTAAAGTTTCGCAAAAAAAGTTTTTAGTGCCAGTGCATCGTACTGTTTTAAATGAATTCTTTTAGTTTCAGGCGAAATTTCGTTAGGTGGTAATGAGTTTACTTTGAATGCTAGTTTACAATGTGCATTTTGAATTCTCCTTGCAAATTCGATTGGGTGTTCATTTTTGAACGGTATTAACGTCAATAATTTTTGTTCTAAACAATCGATATTGCTACTATCTCCAAAATAAGATATTAATGCTTCTTTAAGCAAATCCCAGGTATTTAGGTCAAGTCGAGAACCTATTAAGAATTGTGCTCTATCCGACAATTTGCTTATTATTACTCGTAAAAGATAACTAGTTAGCAGCTGATCTGCTGAAGTATACATATTTACAAATTGATCAGAAGCATTAATAAAAACTTCTAAGATATTTTCGTCACCATTAAAATTAGGAATAGTATCAGCATAAGTTTTTAACATTTGAAAATTTATTTGCGAATTATTTCCATGTGCCATTTCAAAGTTTTCCAATTCTGATTTCTTAGTGTTACTGATTATTTTTAAATTAAAATTTTTCTAAATTATTTACCAGGTTGTCTATTTCTAACGAATACCTATATGTTTAAGTATTTTGCTATTTATTGGAATAATGTGCAATATGAATTACTGCAGCAAGTGAAAATGTAATATTTGATTTCGATAATCGGAATTAACTTAGTATTATTTTGTTTTCCATGTACAGACAATATAATTTTATTATGATAATTATTTTCGTTTCGATAACCGGAATTAACTTAAGCTCAAATAATCTAAGCGATATAGAAACTTGTGTAAAAAAAGGAACGAAAAACTCAACTTACTGCGATAGTCTTTTTTGGTTCTCTTTTCTACAGCAGTTTGTTCTGGTTCTGCCTTATCTGTACTGGATTTTCTGAACAGGTTACTAAATTCACCTATTGGAGGATTCTCAAGAAGCTACTTAATTCACTCCTTTGGTGTGTCTTCGAAGGCGTCCACTTCACTGGATGAATTTGCAACAGATGTACTTAGATTTTAAAGTAATCGTTAGCATGTAAATTCGAAAAAAATCACAGAATTTCAAAATACGTTGATAACACTAATTTGCGGTGAATTTCAGTCAACTGGAATAATTCTACCGAACTACTCCAAATTTATTTATTAACGCGAAAAGAAAAAATTATTTTTTTATAAAATACAGTGTTTATAAAATGTGTCTATTTTACTAATAACAATATGACCACTACAAAAGTCAGAGATGAAATGCCACATTTGAGGCATCTGCTGTGGTTTTATACATTACTACACCACGTGGGGCCGTTATCAATGCAAGAGACATCGCTGTAGGAGACCTGCTGTTGGGTACATAACTTCTGGAATAGTATATCTCACTAAAACCTTATTATTATACAGGGTCTTTCAGGTTCAAAGTGACATAGTGTTATGGTAGGTAGAGAACACTTAGGTGAGTTCAAAACATGCCCAAACTTACCCTTGAATGTGAATGGTTTTTGACTAAAACTGTGGTCGGCCATATTTCTGGAACATTTGAATAAAATTTAGAACAAATATCATACTCTTTTGGTTCAAACAAAAGCATAATTTACTTTAGAAAAATTTCAGGACCAGACTTAATTTCTATAATGTTTTATTTTATTTTTATTTTATGTTACATACACATGCCCAACAGAATTTACATTCCAATTATAGAGCCGGAAATAGAGTACTAATATGATGTACGTGTTCATATATAACATATAAATCATATGAAATTAATATAAATTAAGGTGATTAATATAACAAAATTATCAACTCGAATGTGAAATTTCAACTTAAAGAAGCTTAGAAATGCTGCACATAAAAAACAACAAATAACAAGCTCTTCTAATAAATTTTTGTCTCCTATTATTGCAATTCAAAAATGATACGTAATGTAAATAACAAATTTAGATAAAATACTGGGTATAACAGGATCATGGTACACCCCCTTTTCTCCTTTAGTTTTGAAGATAATTGATTGAAATTTGGGATATCCTATATACATAATAAACGGCGCTTTTTGACATATAAGTGATTTTTTTCACTTCCGGTTTCGCCGGAAGTGGCATTAACTTTCGACTTTTAAATGGAACACCCTAAATATTATTGCATTTTTGAATTCTGCATAATTTTCTGAATCTAACAAATTCAAATAAGTGACATTTCAAACGTCAATATTTGTTGTAATATAATTGTTAGTTTTACATCTAGTGTGCCATGACGGTTCGATTTATTCTAAATGACCTGTGTAATGCTAGAAAAATCGAAATCCCGTCAAAAATACTAAAGTACGTGATTTATGAGCAAATAGAGTTCATCAAAACGGTTTTTGGGTCAAAACTCAATTTTTTCAAATTGGAATCATATTATTACCGTAGTACCATTTATTAGTACTATTAATAAGGAATTTATTCATATGTCATATTAAAATGTGCGATAAATACAAACAAAATTATAACAACTAAAAGAAAATAAGAAAATACAATTTTGTTCTAATTATCTTGCTATACGTGAGGTGTCTTTAGAATACAAAAAATAAACACAAAGCGTTACAACAGTTGTTCAAAATGTTGTTCATTAACGTCAATGCACTTCTAAATTCGCATTGCTGTTTCTCGAAGAACGTTCTCTAATTGCTGGGCCCTTATGCTATTAATTGCACGTCTTACTCGTAGCTCCAGGTCTTCCCGGGTTGTAATGGCGGTTGCGTAGACAAAATTTTTTAAATGACCCCAAACAAAGAAATCAAGGGGTGTTAAATCAGGTGACCTTGGAGGCCACCTCACAGGACAATTCGTCGAAATTACATTTTCTCCGAATTTCCGTTGAAGGTAATCAATTACTATCCTTGAATTATGGGAGGAGCGTCATCTTGTTGGAAATACATTCCCTGTCGTATATGGAAAGGTAATTCAGCTAAATTGTCCTCAATTTCATTTTGCAGAAATCCCAAGTATCTGGCACAAGTCAGGGGTCCTTCAAATATTATTGGATCAATGATTATACTACCGATTATTCCAAGCTAAACATTGAAACCGAACCGCACTTGAAAGTTACCCTCCCGTAATAAATTTTGATTTTCTTGTGACCAATATTTTGTATTTTGTCGGTTAAATAATCCTAAATTTGTAAACATAGACTCATCCAAAAATAAAATCATTCTAAAAAAATAATTGTTTGGCTGCACGTTATTCTGAAAAATCCAATTGCAATATTCCATCCTACGTTCGTAATCGTTTTCGTACAAGTGCTGGTGCAATTGGTATTTAAAAGATTTATAGTGATATTTATGCAAAATTCGGCTTACTGTTTGGTGACTGATTTCCAATTCAAACCCAATTTGCCTTAAAGAAACAGTCTTATCAACTTCTACTCGAGCCAAAACATTAATTTCCGTTCCTTCGTCAAGAATGAAATTTTCTTCGGGATCATTGTTGGGCTCACTTCGGAATTGATTTTCAAGACGATTAAAATAATTTCTCGCTGGATATTGTCTGTCAGGATATCGTTCGGCATAAAGGTGTCTAGCCGCAACGGTATTTTTTCTACATTCCCCATAAATAATTAACATGTCACTTTTTCATCTCTTTTATAAATTTCCGGCATTTTAAACACAATTAACAAGAGTTTTAAACAATTTTTAAAGACTAAATAAAAACACCGGTAAACCAACAAATGTTTGACAAGCTAAATATTTCATTGTTTTCAAAGCCACCTTAGTTAGTTACATCTTAACATTTAATTAGAACAAAATTGTATTTTCTTATTTTCTTTTAGCTGTAATTTTGTTTGTATTTATCGCACATTTTAATACGACATATGAATAAATTCCTTATTAATAGTACTAATAAATGATACCACGGTACCAATATGGTTCCATTTGAAAAAATTGAGTTTTGCTCCAATAACCATCTTGATGAACTTTATTTGCTCATAAATCACGTAATTTGGTATTTTTGACGGAATTTCGTTTATAGGTCATTTAAAATAAATCGGAACCGTCATGGCACACTTAAATGGAAAACTGAAAATTATATTATAAAAAATATTGACGTTTAGAATGTCACTTATTTGGTATCGTTAGATTCAGAAAGTTATGCAGAATTCAAAAATGCAATAACATACAGGATGTTCTATTTAAAAATCGAAAGTTAGTATCACTTCCGGCGAAACCGGAGGCGAAAAAAAATTATTTGTATGTCAAAAAGTGCCGTTTATTATGTACATACGATATCCCAAATTTGAATCAATTACCTTCAAAACTAAAGGAGAAAAGGGGTGTACCATAATCCTGTTACACCCGATATACTTAATCATGGAATTTTAAGCGAGTCTAGCCATGCACGATTCATTAATTTTTCAATAAACGTGTCTTTCTTGTTTAATTAGTGAAGGATATTTAAGTAAAATTAATAAAATAGTGACGTTAGCTAGTTGATTGCCTTGTTTGTATAATGTAAAATATCAGTATTCAATATTTTTGAAAATATATTGGAAAACAACCTTAAACGTGCCATCAAATATTAAGTATGACATTATTTTATACATTGGTCCATTGACTTCTTAAACTTTTACTAATATTTACAAAAAAATGATACACAGGGTGATGTTATTGGCACTGAGAGCAACAGAGTGTGGACCTGGAATTGTTCCAAAGTAAATTATGTTTTTGATTGGACTAAAAGAGTATAATACTTGTATCAAATTTTATCCAAATGTTTAAAGCCGTTCAAGAAATATGGCCGACTACAGTTGTTTTCAAAAAACCATAAAACGCCCTGTATCTCAAAAACGGTTAAAATTCAAGGGTAAGTTTGGGGGTGCTTTGAACTCAGCTAAGGGCTTTCTATCTCCCATTACGCGATGTCACTTTAAATCTGAAACACCCTGTTTACATTTTTGAGCATAATCCAAAATTACGCTCACCATGATTTTCTGTACGCTGTTAGCTGTAAAAATATCTGTGACGCACCCAAATTTGGTATACCACTTCCGGCACAATTCAAGAAAGCATGCTTTCAAATTTAATAATAAAACAAAATATCCAATAGTCGAGAAAGACATTTTTTATTTTCTGAAAGTGTTGCTTTTCATTCCATTCGTGTACAATTTATTTTTGTCAGATTTGTTTATATATAACACCATTTCTAAAAGAATAATTTTATTAGCTAATAAAAAATTAAAATCCTCAAGTGACTTCCTTCCACAAACAGAGACGCCCATAATTTTGTGAATTTGAATCTATAAGCCAGCATAATAGATAAAGGATTTATAACAGAGAAGCTGTATAGGTATACAATGCAACATGATCGCCCGCGCCGTATATAGAAAATCCGTTTTCATATTGAGTTGATATGCCCGTAAATCATATGACTACAAAAGCGATTTAACGGGCATAAAATGGTGATACTAGTATATAAATCAAAGTGTTAAACATTACGAATGAAAAACTTACCGATGTATCCCATAACTCTACAATGAAAAGCTCTAATGTGTTACTGAAAACTTTTAAACACCTGCACGGTTGTAATACTTTCGATGTCGTTTCTATATTACGTTTTTTGATAGAATATTAGGCAACGAAACTTATCTTAATATACCTTTTTAAAGGTAAGACAAATCTTACGAGGTACTTAAGTTATTTAATAGTTGCCATACCTTGAGTCGATAGGTATGTAGGATGTGATTGACAACATGTCTTCTGTTAAAAGAGGTTAGTAGTAGATTTTTTCACTTTGTTACTCATATATGGAAAGATTTAGTTGAAAAATTCCCAAGTGGTAGTCTTCGATATTTTTAAGGAAGTTAATAAAGTGTGATACCAAAGTTTTTAAGTAGATTTCCTGCTCGAATATTGTTGGGATATATATTTTATTTGTCGAATCGTTCATCTTAAATTGTGGCTGATGGAGTATCATTAAACGTTCTCATTATCTATGGAGTTCCACAAGGATCTGCCCTACGTCCATTCTGTTTCTTCTCCATATTAACGACTTACTTTCGATTACGTATTTTCTCGTGTTCAGTTTTCACTCACTACAACTCACGCAATATTTTCCTTTTCGTCATACAAGTTTCTATCGTGAGACAATTATTTTAATCATTATAAGTGTAATTGAGTAATACTAATAGACGGTGTTGGTGTAACATCTATATTCATGTATCTATGATTTGAAAAGTTACAACCCGCATAAAATACGACGAAAAAGTTTTGAGTGAAGATTATTTGAAAAAAAAAAGTTTACGTAATGTGTGTTGTAGCCTTCTACAATGTAGCTATATTTATGTTCCAACCATTTTTAGTGGAATTTTCAAATTTGGTGAGTATTCATTGTGTGTTAAAAGTGACCGTAACAGTGTGAATGATATTGACACAATAGTGTTCATTTTTTAGCAGCTACAATCTCAATTAAGATATGAAACACTTTAATTACGCTTATTACATTTTTCCACGATTGTATTGAAAGTCAAATTTTCTAACTTCAAAATGACTGTGGAAAATGTCTTGACGGCGAATTTGCCACACGCCTCAATTACATCTTCACACACCGGAATTAAAGAGTGTGTTTACCTTAAAGAATTATATTATTTAACTTGTAATAACAAATAAATTCTATAAATGTACAGGGTTATTCATTATAAATTACCCACCCCTTATCATCGTTATTATTGAGTATAGAAAAAAAATTTTAAACAAAAGTTGTCTGGTTATGACTGAATTTTGTTAAAATGCTATCAAAAGTACAGTAGCGTGCAGATTTTCAGGGGATACAAAAATAATATATTTTTAAATGGGATACCCTGTATATTATTAAATTTTTGAAATCATCCTTTGTTCCTGATTTCAAAAAATACATATGTTACCCCTACCATATACCGTTTTTGAGTTATTAAACGTCGAATATCTTAGTTAAACTAGTTACTGTAAATATGGAAAAGTTAACATTATTAAAGTGAGCTATGAAAATGACAACTATTATGTTTGATAAGTGATATTTCTTTAATGAAATAATCAAAATGGTTTACAGGAATTGTGGTATAAAGTGAGCGGTTAGACTAACATCTCTTATCCTCAAGCACAACTGATCAGGAAAGCTGTAAAACATCTCCATGTCCAAGAAGCTTGGTTAAATACCTCTATCTGTCTTTAATGTGAAGTTTTTTGAAGCGCTTTCCTTACAAAAACTATTGTTAAAAAGAACCTTCCATTGCAGACACTAAGGCGGTTTGTCATTACTTTTGTTAGCAAATAAGGAGATAGAAATACAAGTTGTTAGAACACATATGTTGCACATATATTATTTTCTTTGGAGTGTTGTTAATATTAATAATTGGTTAGCAATAGTACTTAACCTTAGTTTTGATATATGGAACAATTTTTTATTGTAAATCATACTTTCGAGAAATTAATCATATTAGCGTTAGATCAATAGAGCCATAGAGCAAACAATTTTTTGAATAGGATGTTTAGAGTCCTTAAAAAATATAATATTTTTTTAACATTTCACTGCCGTATTTTGCATTTATCATAAATATTGAGTAATAAAAGCAGAATATAATAGTGAAATGAAATTGACAAATGTAAAAAAACAGTAACAAAATTTCTTCAAGAAACTTCATAAATAGTTGTATTTGTAATTCTAAACATCTTTTCCATTCAAGGCTCTTATGATTTCTCCACTATCAATCAGCTTTCCATTCCGATCCAGCTGAGAATTGATATTTCGTAATCATAAATGCACCCCAATTTTCATACCATTATCTTCCTCAAAATAGACTTCAATTAAATATTTTTTAATGGAAAAGTCAAATAATAATCTCTCGGGGGTTAATCTGAGGTAGCAAGAGGGATGGATGTTCAATTTCTTCAAGATTGTGTTTTAAATCGTTTCATAATCATAATATTATAGATGTTTTAATATCGAACTAACTAAAAAAGTTTCATTATTATCTTATAGAAAATTCTGTGAAGTCGAACTTTTTCAGTTTAAAGTCAACATACTTATCATGTTGTTTTCTTATGAGAAGTCCTAATATTATCCTTGTTACTTTTTCCAGAATGCCCTGTCTAGCTGTTTATACAATCTAAATGTTTCATATTCAACTGTAATTAATGGACAACAAAAAAAACTCCTCATTATCGTAGCTAGTTCTCATTAAAAATATCAATTACTTTTTTTAATGATTTTTTTTTATTGAACGCAGAATTAAGATTATCGTTGTTTTTCTGAGTAACCGTTAATTTAACGAAAAATATTTAAAAACATTTTTCGACACAATTTTTTTTCTGAATAATTTTTATTTGAAACATTTTTTGAATTGTCACAAACATTTTCTTTGATCTTATAAGAAATGCCTTTCCTGGTGCACCAACCAATTTTACTAATTTTCAGTAGGTTTCTGTCTCGTACTTCTCGGATGTGACATGTAAAGTTTCAGATTTCGGGAAAAACGTATCACATCACAATAAAAGACACAAATTAAATGTAAAGTGATTACAATTCTGAAAGGAATTCTCTGCATTCTCCAGTCCATTTATATTTTCTAGTACGTTTTATAATCTTAATAATAATTACAGTTTAAGTTTTTTTCTTGAATCCATCATCATTCATCAGGTTAATTTTTAAATGGTTACTCTCATTTATTAATAACTCATCCGAGAGCATTTTTTGCTGTGATTTCAATTATGTATCACTCATGTATATTTAATTGAACATTTTTAGCTAAAATGTTATAAAACCGATAATTAATGATAATAACATTATTAACTACACTTTGTTTCTACTAGTATTTATTTTTTATTATACATTATCATGAAAGAAAATATCTGATGTGGCCATCACATAACTTTTTTATACCAGTTATATCGTCCTGATCTAAAAAAATCATTCTATTTAATTCTTCACTTACGTCAATTAAATTTTAATAGCAAACCTTGATGAAATGTTTCATTAAAATTTTTAAATAATTAATAATTAATTATCAGCGTCGTTCGATACTGTCAATAATAATTCATGTCATATATTTTAATAATCTCTTCTTATTGACTTTGATATTTTTGTAACTAAGTTAGATATTTCAAATGTTAAACTGCTAAATTTTCAAAACCCCATTTTATGAGGTCAAATGTGTAAAAAATTTCAGTTTCAATTTCGACAAACATCATTGGGAAAATAGTAAGAATAGATTCAGGAGGGTTCAAAAAGTATATATCAATTAAAATCTCGAGGTCGAAAAAAATCATCACGATTACTATAGTTCCTTATATTTGCCACCTGAATGCAAGAATTAGGTAACTCAAATTTTTTATATTATGAGTTATCTATGTGACCATATATTAAATACCATATAATATTTAATGTATAAAGTAAATAGCTTTTAGAAATGAACTTAATATTTCTTGGTGATTATAAAAATTTAAAAAAAATATCAAGAAATTTGAGTTGCCTAGTTCTTGCATTTAAGTGACGATATTAGGTATAAGAAAGTAAAAATAGCATTTCTTATTCTAGGTGAAACGTTTTTGTCGTTCACGAAATTGCCCCACTCGCCACTAACGCACGTTCACTTACGAAAAAAAAAAAACGGTAATTTCATCTTTTGTTGCAAAATATACTATTTTCATGCTCTTCAATGATGTAATATTGTACTAAGAAAATTATTTTCACCTAACTTGCGGGGCTATGAAATATGACTTGTATGTTTTTATGGTGCACCTTGAATTTTATAAGGTCAATTTTATTTTTAGAAGGCAACCTATCGGTGTCATCTATCGACATCGACCAACTATATTTGGTATAAACAAGGATGTTAGATATTACGAATTCTAGAGTAAAAATAATGGGTCTCTACATTAATAAAATTATAACAAACTTGATATTGTTTACATTGGTGGAATAAATGGAAACCAATAAGCTTCAATACAGCAGCACACATTAAAGCAAGCAGAGAGTTAATCCGTATGCAATGACAAACGGTCCCAATATGCAATTACTCATTACTTACACGCTGTGCTGTACACGCTCGCTCATTATATTCAATTGACCTGTCACTCTTAACTTATTTCCCATACTTTACTAAAAGTTATGCTTTATTTGCCTTTTATTTTTAACATTATATGTGAAGGTACACGCTGTCACGTTGGTAACTGGACGGATGCATTCTAAATAATGCGCTTTCTGCATACAGGCCAGGATCAAGTATAGTTTTTATTTTCATTATCTGTTCGGGATATTTTTTTAATAAAGTTCTCTTTTGTTTGTTAATTGCATGCTAGTAGTTGTCGGAAGTTAACTAAGCTGTTTTAGAAATGCTTCCAAATTAATAAATTGCTTCAAGAATATTAAGGATATTACAGATTTTAACATATGCAACAGGTGTGGCATAATATGTTAAAAAAACTACAAAAAAAGACAGTATTTTTGCAATTCCTGGGGGAATGTTAGTGTTTTTTTGAATCTGCTCGTCAGGATATCATTAGCAGACCATTAGTATAAGTCTGATTGTGAACGCTTGTTCTTAATTACATTATAACATGAAGAAAGTTAACTCTCGAAGAAGGAAATATGGCCGTTGGAATGATTCGTGCTAATACAAATAAAGTCGAGGTCATTGCGGAATTCAGTGTATCCCAAAGTGTTATTTTTTTTGGAGCAGTTTATTTTTCATTATTTTAAAAATATTTTTAATGCCAATGAACGTTTTTGTGTTTTTTGCATATTCGAAATTTTTTACGAATTGTGTCCTTTAACATGTTTTTTACCACGAACAGCCACTGTGATGAAATGCATGGACTTTTTAACATATGAAAGTTTTAATTATTGGTTTTTATTACAAACTGAAATAAAGCTTCTATCTGGAGAGATACCCAACTTGAATATTGTCGCGACAGTGGTCTTGTATTAAAAATGAAGGTAAACATGCTAAAGAGGATAATCCTTATTTATATTAATTTATGTATAATAAAACTACTATATTTACTGAATTGCCACTGAACTAAGTCTTTAAGAAAACATTGATAAACACATCTACACATACCCGATTTAAATACATGATCCGTAATTTTTTTAATTGATCACAAACTAACACGTACCATTGTGAGAAATACGTCTAGTTGTCTCGTGATCAGCAGATACTGCGATATTTTGACGTATTCTTCTGATGCTCTATTCTATGCTTTCATGGATACAAAAAAAAAACAAAATTTTACAACAGGAACTACAAAACCATAAAAAAACTTGACACCACAAAATTAAAGAATGTTACTTTTTCTTTCTTGAGGCTGACTACTACATGTAAAATTTTTGGTTATCTAAAAAATATAGTTAGTTATCCAGTTAGATACTGGGCTTACGACTTTACATAAAAAGCTCAGTATCATACTGGGCAACTAACTGTATTTTTTAAGTAATCATGAATTATTTATGTGGTAGTAAGCTCTAAGAAAAAAATATAATAATTTAAAGATTGCCACAAAATAAGAACTTAAAGAAATTAAAAAAAAATCTGTTCTGAGGAGTGTAAATCTAATGACGTAGAACATGCAAATAAGTTATTTGTTGGTAAGTTCAATCAGTATGTTACGAAGTCTGTAAAAAGTATCAGAATAAAATAATTTATTAAGAGAAAACCTTGGATTACCAGTTAAGTGAAAATTATGGCCTGCCAGGATAGGGTTATCAAAACCTTGATCTACCATAATCATGTGTGGGTGTTTGAGAGGTTCCTGATATTAATTTCAGGACCTGTCGTAAGGCGCAGACACAATTGCTGCTTTATGTTCTCGGAAATATTGAGTCCGTTGTCGAGAACGAGATGTGGCATTTATTGGAACTATTTGTTCCCCACTACCAGGCTAATCCATGCTAAAATAAGCAAGACATAGTTATCCTCGACAATCAATCCAAGGTGATGTATGTCATCGAGTTTTCGGTCCTTAACCGAGGAAACATCACCTTGAAGGAGGAGGAATAGCGGACCAAATATCGCGATCTCCGGTACAAACTCCAAGTGCTGTTCCCAGGCTACTGGGTTCTGATAATCGGTGTAGTTGGAGGAATAAAGCATACGCTGCTCTCGGAACTGATTACCATACAGCCATTTTGTATATGTAACTGTTCTTGATGTTGACAAACAAAAATCAGTCTAGTGGCTAGCAGGCCAAATGCAGAAGGCGGTCATTCTAGGTTCTCTCCCTCTGTATATGGCACATGATTCTGAGATCTGCAGACACAAATCTTACGAGATGTGGAGGAGTGTGGCTGTAGGTAATTTGCTGGCGCTTCTCCCGTGAGGTTCGGACGATACGGGAGAACTGTCCAGTGTTGGGTAAAACACAAGAAAAAAATAAAAATAATAGTACATCTTTATTGTAGGAAAAACGGTTGTATAATTTTTGTTACAAAAGTAAATCTTGTGGCTACTCAACTTAATCTAACAAAAATTAATGTACAGCATAAAATTACAAAAATGCGGAGAAGAACATTTTAGAAATAAGAGCAAAAACTTAAATATTTCTTTACTCAGTTTTAATGAATAAACAGAAAAACAAAATTATAATTGAGAACGAATCATGATAGATAGGTGAAAATGAGCAAAAGTCATTACCAATTTGTTTCATATTTCCATATTTGTTGGATTTTTTTAATGATAACAAAATAGGTTGATTTGGCGTTTATTTTATTTTCACCTGTTACCAATAATTAATAGCAACAAACAAAACTCTGGAATCAAAGGTATAACATTCGATACATTTACATTTCTGTGTAGATTAAAGCACACAATACTAACAATAGTTACCAACAGTATCAATTTACAGAGGTCTCTTTCAATTACATCAAAAATGACGAACATTGTGGTGCCATTAAATCTGCGGAATACAGATATAACTATAATGGCGCAGCCAACAATGCTCTTCCATATATTTTCGTTTATTAGCCTCGATTTCCACCTAACTGCCTCCCATAAAGTCAAAATCTGAACATCGCGATAAACCGACCATTGTTTACTTGATTGTTAAATTTATGTTTGTACAAATTAAATCTGCTGCACTGCCGCTATCTGGTGGTAACAAAAGTTGACAATCAGGTGGAGTGCCCTCCACCGTTTGTCGAGAGCGGCAAATGTATTAATTTCACAACATAAATTTACCCTTTTATGCTTTACGCCGAAGTATTACGGTTTCTCTATAATAATTAAAATTTGGTAGGTTTTAAAGTAACATTTGGAACCGAAAATTATTATTATCTTACTGCTTTGAGTGATATTTTCGCTGGTAGGAAGGTTATTTTCTGGATCATACATTTCGCAGAAGCTGTGTTAATTCAAGCACAGTCCTTTTGCATAATACGTCGTCAAGCGTGGTATGTCATCTATTTAACACAAACTTCTTCCATATTATCCCACTTCTGAATCTTTAGCGTACTAAGATGAATACGAATACATAGAAACCTTTTGTTTATTATTCTAAAGAAAATATTAATTATTATTGGCTATTAATTTATTAATTAATAACGTTATTTAAGTTATGTTACAAAATATAATTTCAACAGTTTTTTTTAATCAATATCTAATTTTAGCAACCAAATGTCCTAGATAAATTATTTTCAAAACATTAGGGGTCATTCCTTTGGAGTCTACAGTCAACACTTAATACATGTCGATTATTTTTAAAACAACAATTATAAATTATTATAATTATAATTACAATAAAAACGTAAACAGTAATTATTATCATTGTGCGGATTAGCTACAGCCAACTACTTCAAAAAGAGAAGTGATGTGAGTCGTAGTGGTGCGTCTTTCTACCCAAATAATTATTCGGGTTCAAATCCTTTCATGAAACCTCTTTTGAGTAATATAAGATGACCTATCTTGGGAAGTTTTCATATTCCCAAAATATGCATGGATGCCAACTTTTGACAGTTTATTTAGTGAAATGTAAGTGGCAGTGCCATCTTTACACATATATTTCAGGAATAAATATCTTGCAAAATATTAGCCTAGTCCGTCTAGTATGCAGTAAGTCTGCATCGATTACTTGAAAATAAGTAGCCTAATAGAGAGCTATTGCTTTGAGTTTAATCAATCATTTCAGCATTAGTCTTAGAGAGTTACGTTTTTTGGGAAGTTAGGGAAGTGCTTCTGGGGTGCTTAAACAGTCTTGTTTTAGTTAATTACTTTGATAAGGTTTAACCAACTCTTGGTAATTAAATTTTAATATTCTGACTAGTTAATTCATGAGACTTCACTATAATACAATAAAGAAAATTTTGTCTCTTCGCTTATTCTTGGATAAAGTGTGAAAGCGTACACATTATTAATGTAAATTCCTTCTATTGAAATGTTAATTTAAAGCAGTGGTATCATTGCATTCATTTAGTACAAAATGTTACAGAATCTATTTTGCCTCAACTACTCTCCAACCTGTAAACATTGTATGCTTAATAATTTCATGTTATATTTAGGTATACATATAATTCTCGACAATTGTTACTTTTGATATTTTCTACGTTCTTAGTTTTTTGTACATGATGACAAACAGTGCCAATGAAAAGAGTTAATAGAGTAAAAACTGAATTATGTAAACCTGTTACTTTGTGATAAAATAAAAGTCACATTTTATTTAGTTTTTTTATCACTGATTTATTGTAATTGTATGTTCCTGCAGTTTTGGCGTGCTATCTCAAACGATGAACATGTCACGTTAAATACCGAAACTGCAGTAACATTAATTTACAATAAATTAGTGATAAACAAAGTAAAATGTGTCTTTTGTTATACCATCAATTAATAAAGTATTTTGCATACCGTAGACATGAAATTTAAGAGGGTGAATATAATATAGAAATTAGCTGTAACTGGAAAAAATAGTAGCCAGGGTTCGGATTAATAGCCTTTTTTTTTTTTTTGTTAAAAGAAAAGTGGGATCAAGTTGGAACTGTATATGTAAGCTAAAACTATTTTTTCAGAAAATTCGTATCCTTCCAGCTCAGTTAAAAAAATGTGATCCTATGCTTTCCATGTAGATGTGGTACATGTGGTGCAGGATTTGTTTCTGCCGATTAAATAACATTAGGGAAATGTTTTGTGCAACATATTAAATCAATTAGTATTGGTTGGTCGTTATGTAGTTAAAAATCTTTTTTTTCAGTTCTCTTTGGCAATTCACAATAAATCAATCGATGGTTAATGAGAAACAACGAATGTCCCCATTTTAACTTGGTAAAAATACATATGATAAAAAGTATGATGTAGAATCCTAGAATAGAAATTCAATTTTTTATAATGGGTTAAGCAGTGGAGAAAAGAAATTTGGACTATCCCACCCGAGCCATTATTGAACAATCACCTTGCTTTTGGCATTTGTCCAGAGTAATGGAATAAACAATAGGTTAGGTTAGAGTCCCTCAATCAAGAGTGTGGCCATATGGTATGCGGCGGCCGGGCCATGTTTATCCTTTTGTGTAATGGTATAACTAACCATTGCACAAAAGGATAAACATGGCCTCCGCATACCATATGGCAGTACTTAGCATAAAACGCACACAACTATTTCTAAAAGTATGCTCATATTAGGATTTGCTGCCCAAAGATGATTTTTTTGGGGTTTTTAACACGTTTCTTCCCGTAAATAGCTAGCCTAAATCTGATGAATCTTTTAATGACAATCCCATTCAATTTGTGACATTTATTTATATGGGAAGAATCCAAATACTCCAGAGAAATAAAACTTCCTCTGCGGAATGAGGCCGAACAAGCTGAATTTTTCCAGAGACCTTCGTTTTGATGTTCTAATGAAGCACAAAAAAATCTCATATGCCCACCCTTGTGCGTCTTGAGATATCGAAAGTCAAAAGTCATGAAAATCGGTTTTTCGCGAAAATCTCGCTTCCGGTGCATCTGACGTCATAAAAACTCGTAACAAGACTTACGTAAAATAGTATTTTCTACAAAATTGTTTATATACATTTTTTTCGTACGACCAACCGTTTTCGAGATATAGCAGGATAAAGCGGGAGCGCGCATTCGTAATAGGTAATACTGTATTATACTGCAGAGCTATAAATATAAAAGCACTTTTCTTAATCTGTTAGACTGGAAAATTAAATTCCCATTATTAAAGCCGTTAAAAATTTGTTTATTTATAAAAAAATATATAATAAATAATTAATAACAAAAAATACATTCTATTCCACACCACGCCTTATGTTTCCTTGCCTTCCTCCTCGTCTTCGTCGGGTTCCACTAGCACCTCGATCAACACAATATCTTCGTCAGACGCTTCCTCTATATCTGTTGGCTCTATGTCTGTTGGCAAAACCTCTTCAGGCTCAAGGTCACTGAAGTCTTCGATGTTTTGCAACTCTGTTGACGGGTTCAGGCATGCCTGTCCGTGACACTGACCACAAACTTTGGAGCATGGCAGCCCGACTTTTCTACACCCGCACTGCGCACCACACCCCTTTTTACAATTACAGAATATTGTATTTAATAGTTCGTCTGGAGCAGGTGGCAGTAGTGTTGTTTTCGGCTGTAATATGTCGTTTTTTAAATCCGAACCCCATTCTTCGGGTTGTAGATTTTTCCTAGCCAAATCTGTACTTGGTAGTAGACCCGATAAATATGCTGTCGAGCTGCTTCACTGGTAGATGGAAGGGATGACAATTTAACTGGTCTATTAAGTCGTGTAGCCTTAATGAATTGGGTGTATCTAAATTTGTCAAGGTTCACTTCATCTTTTGGAGCACCATACATAGCTAACAGAAAACGTTCTGAAATACTGTATCTGGCGGGCAGTTTTCTGCTTGAAATATTTGAGCCGAGTGAGTCAAATCGGGATGTTTCTCAAACGGCTGGTCGTACCGAAAAAAATGTATATGAACAATTTTGTAGAGAATACTATTTTACGTAAGTTTTGTTATGGGTTCTTACGACGTCACTGGAAGCGAGATTTTCGCGAAAAACCGATTTTCATGACCTTTGACCTTCGATATCTCAAGACGCACAAGGTTAGGCATATGAGATTTTTTTGTGCTTCATTGGAACATCAAAATGAAGGTCTCTGCAAAAATTCTTGTTCGGCCTCATTCCGCAGATGGCCTTTATTTTTACCTTATTTCCCTGGAGTAAAATGTTTAATAAATAAATCGTTCATAAAACTGGTTTCTAAATTAGTGTTAGCCGAACATAAATAATCGTAATTTGCTCTAAATAGTGCTTCCATTTTTATAAACAGTTCAAATGTTTCTTTATTTGCGTAAAATAACGAATTTAATTTCTAGCATTTCAAGTTAACTAATTTAAAACACATTTCTTTATTACATATTTTGTTTTGTTAACTTAAAGATTATTTTAAACAAACTAATTTGGAACCACAAGGTTTTATATTTTTGAAGTGCAAACAAAAGAGTTTTGTAAAGTTTATCTAACAGGAAGCCATGGGCATAGCTTTTGAGAATTCGTTCAAAGATAAAGCGTTAAGTAATTTTGAATATTGCAAATTGAGAAGCGCACTTAAAAAACAAACAATATTTAAATGTGTACTTACTAACCTCACACAAATATCAATTATTTGTAGGATTCCCTATTTCAAAACCTTTTTTTTGTCACTGTTTTTACAAATAAGCTAGGACGTCGCGTACCATATGATCGTCTGAGCCAATGAAAATGATTACATACGTGTATGGCCAAACTCTGATTTGAGGGACTCTAGTTTAGGTTTTCTCTGCAGAAAATCCTCATGAAGATTCGTGTTATTGTCCTAACTTTAAAGTTTGGTGTGAGGTTATTCAGTGTGTTGTTTCGAGACTGACCAGAACGGAAATAAACAGATTCTGAAAGAATTCAAACCAGAAGTTAGAAGCTATGGAGGGAAAGGCTCTAAATCAGAATTCATAAATTCAATGACAATTTAGTTAATAGATAAATTAATTGAAATTATTTAAACAACTCAAAATCTTTTCTAATAAAATTAAATGATTTGAAATCAATATTTAAAAGCCTAATTTTGACTATGACCTTAATACAAAATAAATTAATTGAAATCAGTAGTAGTGTTTAGAAGATTCAATTCATATTTGTTCCAATTAAGCTTAATTCAAAAGTAAAATTATTTAAAATCAAATTCTCCACTCAAGGATACAAAATCTTACTTTTGTTTATAATTATTTATTTGTGGTGTCCCTCAATATATCCTCCCAACTTCTTTGAGTGTTAAGCCACTGTTCCTAGGATTATTTAACAAATTTTTTTAATAATTTATAGGACAGTTACTTAATACACAAAGAAGGTGCGAGGAAATACAAAAATCTTTGCGCAACATGATGTAAAGTTCCAGGAAACAACACACATGCTGGGGCAAGAGATTTGTATAAAATTCAGTAGATACAAGCTTATCAACAGCGACAGCATTTATTTTTTATTATCAATGACCTTCCTTATTTATTTATTTTATTTATTTATTTACATACACCATCCAATAGCCGAAGCCAATTACGGGATGGGGAAATACAATAATTTAATTATTAACACATTGATTAGGTATATAATTACAATCACAAAAATACACTATATATAACCGACAGAAGGTCTAAAAGTATGTAATAGTTTATAAGCTAAACCTATGATTTCTGAAGAAAAAATAATGTATAAAAGTAATAAGCAGATTTTTTTAGATCTCTTTCAGCACAATTAAATATATCAACTTTGTCTTGCAGACTATTATAATTGTTACACATAAAATGAAGCTGCCAGAATTTAAGCTTATTCGTCCGTGGCTTGACAACATAAAAGGTCATATTATTCCGAACCTCAATTCTGGGCACATGAAAGGTAGTTGCTCTAATATCATAGGACAATCTATGTTATTATTTATAATTTTATATAGAATTATTAATGATTGTATGATCCTGCGATCTTGTAAGCTTGACACTGCAAATGTATTAAGTAATACTTGAGGTGCTCCAATAGGTGGATACAATCCATCTTTTTTAAATACCAAATACTTAAGTAAACGTCTTTGAATAGTCTCCAAGTTTTCAATATATGTCAGATATCCAGGACTCTAGATTAAGGATGCATATTCAAGCTTAGACTTGACAAAAGTATTGAATAACAATACTAAGACATTTACATCAGTGAAAACTGCAGCATTTATTATCACAAAACCCAAGTTTCTAAATGAAGCCTGTACTACGTTGTTTATATGTAAATTAAAAGTTAATTCGCTGTCAAAGGTGACTTCAAGATATTTTTATATAATTAGGATGACTTAAAATGCTGCTGTTCAATTCGTAATAATATAATATGGGATTTTGTTTTTTACAATATGACATTACATTACATTTCTCAGCATTTAGTGGAAGATTATTTAATGCACACCAATCACTCACTTTCATTAAGTCACTCTGTAGCTGTTTACAATCTAACTCAGAGTCTATACAACAATACAGTTTAATATCATCTGCATACAGTACATGCTTCTAAATTAACTACAATATCATTTATAAATACTATAAAAAAGAAGAGGTCCCAGAATAGATCCCTGGGGTACGCCTGACTTTACTGGTACTGCAAATGATTTAACACCACGAAATTCAACATACTGTGTTCTCTCACAAGGGAGGGCACGACCTTGGGAATTTATTTTGGGATGAGACTTCGTGTAATAATTGTACTTCTTTAGGGTGTTCACTCCTTGGAATGGCAACGTGCAACGCTCAATCGATTCGGAGAAAATGACGTTTAAAAAGTTCAAACTCAGCTTATATACTAGTGAGGTTCTTCGAGTTCCCGCGGCGAAATAGCCTAGCCGATAACGTGTCTGCGTACCGCTTGGGCGCTCGGGGTTCGAGTCACGTGCACGACTTACTTTTTTTTTTTATTATTTATTTGTTTTTACAATTAAATAAATTTATTATTTAATATTATCGATCATTTAAATAATAATAATGTCAATAATGTTATTTTGCTAACGAAAAAGACTTTAAATTTTAAATCATAATTTAATTATAGTAATAATTTAAATTACTACCAAATAAATATACTATAATTTAATAAACTATTATTTAAAATACACTATTACTAATGGATATAATAATAATAGTTTATTAAATTGTAGTATATTTATTTTGGTAGTAATTTAAATTATTACTATAATTAAATTATGATTTAAAATTTAAAGTTTTTTCGTTAGTAAAATAACATTATTGACATTATTGTTATTTAAATGATCGATAATATTAAATAATAAATTTATTTAATTGTAAAAACAATTAAATAAATAATTAAAAAAAAAAAGTAAGTCGTGCACGTGATTCGAACCCCGAGCGCCCAAGCGGTACGCAGACACGTTATCCAGGCTATTTCGCCGCGGGAACTCGAAGAACCTCACTAGTATATAAGCTGATTTTCAATTTTTAAACGTCATTTTCTCCGAATTGATTGAGCGTTGCGCGTTGCCATTCCAAGGGGTGAACACCCTAAAGAAGTACAATTATTACACGAAGTCTCATCCCAAAATAAATTCCCAAGGTCGCCTCCCCTTGTCAGTCAAGTAAGATTTAAATAGAATCAGCAACTGCATGGAAAGTACAGCAAGTTTAAGTTTATTCAAAAGTAAGTCATGGTCTATCCGATCAAATGCTTTTGAGTTTTGAGAAGTCCGGTATAGGACATCTACTTGACCATTTAAATCCATGTAACGAGCAATATATTGCGAAATACAAAACAAATTGGAGACAGCTGATCTATTTTTTATGAATCCATGCTGATGAATACTAATCTATCCCTGTATATGTGGATAGAGCACATCGTGTAAAGCTATTTCATAAACTTTGGCAAAATTACAGATTATTGTAATCTGTCGATAATTCTCTACATAATTTTTCTCTCCTTTTTTATATACTGGACAAATTCGCGATTTTTTTCATATAGTTGGAAATATTCCATAAGTTAAAGATATATTAAAAATTATACAGAGCGGTTCTGCTAGGACATATGCACAATGTCTGACAACAAAAGCTGGAATATCGTCAAGTCCTTTTGTAAATTTAGGCTTTAGCTTTTTTCAACGAGGATAAGATGTTATTTGTCCCCAACGTGTAAGAATCCGCTGTGGTGGTTCAGGAACCACTTGCTATGAAATGCACGGAGACGTTTAGGAGATTTAAGAAACACTTTTTTGTACTTGCTATTAATGCATCCACCTCTGGAAAACCTTTTCGAATAGTTTCTACACAAGATGTAAAGCATGACGTAACATGTATAAATGTACAACCTTGTTCTGGAAAAGACGGCTTACCAGGCCGCATTGTCACAGCGCCATCAGTCACAAACATCAACACTTCACTTTTTAACAGTTCAAATTTTTCTAACGTCTCCAGCACCATCCTGGTAATTGTTTCGCTAGTACACTGACTTACAATTAGTCTTTTGTTAGCTAGTAACAGTGGAACTGTCGGTTTAAGAGAGTCAGTACTCGTACTATAACATTTAAAATAGAATTTTTTTTACAGTCTGTTGTCTCATCAACAGATAACCACAGCCGTGTATTTTTTAATTCACATTTCATCTTATTTACCATGTCTACATGTACAGTTGGTAGATAGTTACATAACGTTGTGCGACTTGGTAACTTCACCTGGGCATTGTATTTATTTCAGAACTCTCGAAATGGTTGTTTATCGAGTATGTGCAGCGGAACATCACAGGCAATCAGCATTAATAGTAAATCAAACTGTGTTATCGAAGGCACGCCATTTTTTTTATTTTTATGGTGTACACTGTTTACGTGAAGTCCACAATCACGCTTATCCCAGCACATCAAATCTTTCTCGCACACTTTACAAATTATTTTAGCACCATAATAGAATAAATCCGGGAATTCACCTATGAATTTATTCACTTTGCCAGCAAATAGCCGTTTTCTACCTCTGCGTACGTCTGCCATGCTTTATTATTAAATTAGTATCAACAATACAGTACAACAAATAAAATAAAAACACAAAAACAATATGCAATACGCCCAAGTGACTTAACGTGTACACAACTCGAAAGCTAATAAGAAACTGGACTGGAGAAAGAGTTTAGCGGTCAAGCTGAATGCCGGCGACAGTAAGTATATCTGTACTCTACGACCATGATACACAGAAACGATTTGCAGCTTTACTGATAATCGTTGTTACGACGTTATCCAGCAACAACCCGAAGGACGTGTTGGGCGACGTTGATACAAAATTAAAATGCTGCTTGGGAAAACATCATTTTTTCCATCTTTCTATGGTGTGGCTGAGTTATACTCCTCCTGATACAAAATTCTGGCTATCATTGGACGACAAAATTTGGATTTTGTTTTGAATTCTTGTTTTTAAAGGAAATATTTATATTATACCACAACGAGATAACCTAACTATTCATCTTCTGACACATATGGCATTTATTTTTCTTCCTTTCTTTATCTTCTGTATTCGTTCCTAACTGTAGGTTTAATTCGAACACCTTGTATAATATTTACATTTACATATTTTAAGGAAAGTAAAACTTGCTAGGAAAGTGCAATATTGTACCTCTAATGTTGTATTGCATAATGTGTAATAAAGAATTTACTCATTTTAAGGTTCCACTTCACTGCTTGACAATGCAAAAATATGCAAACACTTCTTCCAGGTAACGACTTTCGTAATGTCTAGAATGTAAAATGCAACAAGCGGGTTGTAAACGAATTCGCTCGTAAGTAGTACAACCCTCAGTAGTGTAATGCGATATGTCTGAGAGACTAACACGGAATATTAGAGTTTCGGCTAAGGGATGGGGATAAGGCACAGCGGGTAAGAAGTTAAAGGGAGCCAATCAGTGTCCTCTGTGAGTCGGCGGGAGAGCTTTAAACACTGAATTAAAATGTAAGAAGAGTACCTTTCGCTAGATGGAGCATTGTGATTGTTTTGGAATATAATAGAATTAGTTGTACAGAGTGTTCTAAAATTATTATACTAAACTTCAAATTAGCTGTAATTAATTCCTTGAGAGCTAATACCGTCCTAATTTAGAAGAAAATACAGTGGCGACAGAAGATCATACCTAGACTACATCATCTAATCTGATCCAGTTGAACAAATTTACAGTACAAGATCATATCAATGCTCTCCCTCAGCGATCTCAACTTGAAAATTTTAAATGTTACCACCTATCTGGTGACATAATATTTTGAAAAGTATAAATATAGCAATCTTTTGACACCCGAACAGTTGGAATTGATCCATCCTTTCATGAGAGAGAATGAAAAACCTCTTCAATTATATCCAACCTCAAAATTTCGCGATATAAAACAAATACCATTATAAACAAAAACACGTCAATTTACTCATCAAAGGAAAAGTTGATATAGCTGTTTACAAAACATGATCCACCGCCTCTCCACGAACTAGTTCAAATTCAGTAGTATTAGTTTTTGTGTAATATTCAGAATTTCCAAAACTAAAATCATTTCTTAATTTCATATGAATGAAACTCCGGTAAAAATAGTTGATGTCCATAAAGATATATCAAACTTAATTCCTTGCCTAAGTATTTAGATTAAAAAATTGCAAAAATGATGCATTCTTTTACATGCTTTTGTTTTCTAAGGCATCTCAATTGAAGTTGGTTAATATTCATTGATTTAATTTAATGATACATTTTGTTTTAAAAATGGCATTTACTTTATCAGAAAGAACACATAATTTTCATTTACCGAAATGAGGATCGTTGTGCTCTAAGAGCCACTCGTGTTTTCAACGATAGGCACCCCATCAGAAATGTATGCCAATATGTATCGCATCCGGTGAAGAAATTTACAGAAACCAGTTCCGTATCTAAAAATAACCAACCAAAAATTGGTGAAGATACAAATTGAAATTCTCAATATTCCACCACCCTCATACCCAAAGTAGCAAAGTTTATTCATCGATCTGTTGGTTCAGTGCACAAGGTGCCGACAATAAACAACTACTTCCTTTATAAACTTCAAATTATTCACAATCTCAGTGAAGTCGATTATGACAGGGGAATTTAATTTTTTGTGGAAATCACGTAATAAATTATAAACGACCCGAATTTGTTAAACAATATGTTTCATCGATAAATCTGCTTTCTTTTGAACGGGTTTAAGTATGTTCAAATATACAGATATTGGGATAATAAAAATCTACATGTTTTTCAAGAGGGTTATACCCAATTTTCCCAGAAAATCAATGTGTGATATATTACTTTTATTGCAGTGTTGTAGGTTTGTATATTTTAAAGAAATCTCACTTGTTTCAGCATTGAAAATTATATTCCTTCGCCACCATAGTACCCAAGATAGCAAGGTATGTCAAATTTAAATATAGCAGTGATCAAAAAGAATATATATATCTACAATTTGATGTACCGGACATGGCCGTTGCTTAAAAATAAAAAAATAAGGACCAAGGGAGTTTAAAGTGGCGGGCCTTGTATATTTAGATTTAATTTTATTTCATTTTACCTTGCTATCTTGGGTACTTAATGGTGGCGAAGGAATTAAATTTTCAATGCTGAAACAAATGAGATTTCTTTGAAATATACAAACCTACATCACTGCAATAAAAGTAACATGAACATAACAGTTGATGCTCTGTAGGTATCTATCTACTTGATATTATATCATGAGGTATGAATGAGTGACTACTTAGCATATTATTAATTTTCAATATAATTCTCTACTAACCTGGACAGTACGTGTGACGAAGTGGTGATAGTGGTGCAAGGGCAAAATGGAACAGCATTGATTTTCAACAATTTTAATCCAGATCTTATAATATTATAATCACTTTTTTTAGTGTTGTGAACACACGTAGTGTCACTTACTGGCATTTTCCATTTTGAGAGCTTTCAGCCAGTTGGCAGAGAGAAAGTTTTCTCTTCTCTCCAGATTCTCGGGAAATCTGAAAAAACACACTTTTTTTAATAACAACCTTTAAAATTGAATTTAAAAAAAATATATCAAATGACTTTAAAATATCTACAGTTTGTGAGCAACCTTAAGAATGAAATTTCCAATTTAAAATAAATATTTTTGTACAATAAAATATGGATTTTTTACTGTTCAAATGGAATCAAATGTTGTTGTTTTTGTTTTTGAAAAGCTATCATTAATTTTAGTTATTTTTGAGCTTTCACACTTTCGCATTATGCCGGCCCTGATTTGTTTTGTTTACTTACCTGTGAAAAGATAAACAACCCCGTGGTTTTCCTCTTTGGCCGCACGCTACACACTTATTGGTCATTGTTTCTCAATAAATATTCATTAAATACATTTTTATAACTAAAAATCGATTATTAACCAGTACTAAATAACACAATACTTTAAAATCACTTAAAAAACACAGATTAAAATGTCAGACGTCATCCTACAGAACACAATTTGTTGTCAAGACGGTGATAGATCGGGCATCGATCGGGTTTCCTCGTACTGCGTTCATAATTCTGACCAATAGGAACAAAACCAGCCATAATATTTACGTACGTCGCGTAGGATGTAGATGAATCGGACAACTTTTTATGTTTTGTTACTCATCTAGTATTATTAATCTGAGCTGAAAACAATGTAATTGGTTGAAAAGCTAACCGTTTCCGAGTAATAACCAGTAAACATGTCGCGATGAAATCATATTTTTAGACATATTTTGGAATTATCAAATACCTGAGTGCTTTCGAATTTAGAGTATAATAGTACTGGTAATAGTGTATGAAAAATGGAATTCTTCTTATTGGATAACGGTAAGAGATATAAAAAAAAGTAGAGAAAGCATATTTTTCCAGAAAGGACACCGATTCTGTCGTTTCAAAAATCTAGTGGCGTTACTGAGATAAATCGACTCTTGCTGCCAAAGAATAAACACCCTGTATGTGGATATCAATGCAACGGTGATATTTTATGAACTTCAAGTTATAGTAATATCACTTCCTAAATTTTAAAATTGCTCGATTGAGTGGTTCTGGAGATATATCGATAAATATGGTTCCAACGTGACTTTTTGATTGATTAGACAGGGAATTTGGATATCATCCCAGCAACAGAATTTAATCCTATTACTGGTATATTCCGAAAAATGTACAATATAATAGTAATAACATTAATTGTAATTTTTGACAGTGTACTTACAAATCTGTATGTACATGCAAAAAGTTTAAAAAAATACGTTATTTACGTCATGACACCCAAATTCCCTAGGTCTCGTTACTACTTAGAATCAGTTCGTTTTTCGACAAAAGTCTGTATCAAAAGCTGATTTATTTTGAGGTATTTTGTCGATTTCCGAAGTTTGGTACATTATTTTCGTGACGTCCTGTATGTGATTAAATAAAAGTAGTAAATCAGCCATTTATATTTCAGGCCACATGCTATTTGTTACAAACTCTGTGTTTATTGCTTTTACCAGACCTGTATATAAAATACATCTATAAAATGAATGTTCTGATTTATTCGAGACTATTGGTTTTGCATAAGTAATGTTCTTCAGATATTGAATATACTATTTCTTGACCTTGTTTAATAAATTGTAAATAATCCGTTTTACATGTTTTAGAATATCGGCCATGAATGTGAATACGCTGTAATAGTGTTAGAAGATGCCCAGGAAGTTTCAGCTTATTTTATGAGTCATATTATGTTAAAATGTCTGCATCAGTTGTACAGGATACAGATAATGTGCTGTTTTTCACAATTTGACGAGTATGAAAGAAATGCCGCCTATCGTTCCGCCTTTTTTTGTGGTACATGTGTCCTTTTTTGTATTGCATTCCGATGCATCCTATAAAAATACATTAACGCTGAATATGAAATTTTTCATCAGTATCTTGTTCCAGATTCATAGCTTGGTTTTGAACCGGGGCCAATGTAGAGTGACACTATCCTGTAACAATTTATTATATTTGATTTATATTTAGTACAGGCAGAACAGAAAAATAAGTGGCGCGCGGTGGCCTAAGGATGACAGGGGCCAAACAGAACTATTGCTCTTTACCCCTGATGCCTCTCTATAGGCCGGGACCGAGCCTCGTAAGGAGTGGGCCTGTTTCCTAATCGACCCCCTGCAAATACACACGGTGTAGACGATTTCGACAGACCTCCCCCGGTCCTGGATTGATGGACCCTGCCGAGTGGGTCGTCTCTTCTGGCGCTCTTCAGTCTTGATATTCGGTCCTCGTCGGCATGTCTATGGCTGGAGGTTTCATCAGTCGCAAGCGCGACTCTGTCCTAGTGGTTTAGGGCATTTTAGCGTATTTTTTGATTGCATATTTGTATGGCGCAAATGTAGGTCCGGCCCCTGAGTTTGGGAAACGTAAGCTGGTAGGATGGCGGAGAACCCCAGATCTCATGAGGTCGGGAAGGTGGGTGAACCGTATGTGTCTTCTTCAAATGGTCTTCTGCGTCGATGTTTGCTGAAGACAAAGTAGATTAGCTATATGCACCCATTGTCTAGGGTCTACACTTTGGTCTCTTATGCCCTGGTGCGTCTGCATTGCCTGTCTGATTAACGGATTCCCGTGGTCCTCAAGGGCGCAAAGATTCTTGGACTATCTCATTATTACAATAATGTTCCAAAGTTATGCTACGTTCGATTGAAATTATTCCAAAATGATGTACTTCTTGAGTATTCCATCAAGTGCACAAACGAAATATTCCTTACCAGCTGAGATCAAGTAGATCAGGTGTGTTCAGTTTGTCTTTAATAAACCCTCTTGCATCATTATTCATTCTTTTAGCTTCTCTCATCTTGGATATGATCGACCATGGTGGATTTTGACACTTGAAACAATCTACGAACACACGCAACTGATTGTTATCAAATGCCTGCCGCAGTACCTGTAGGGTTGCCTGGAACTATGTTTATACTTGTTCCTACATACACCATAACAATAATTCCCAAAGCAATGAACCGAAAAAGTTGAAAGTTATACATACGTATAGCTTTCATATGTAAACATAGGTACATAATGTCATAATACGATGGCAGACATAATTTCCAAAAGGTTTTGCAAATTTTGCAAAGGTTTCTAAATTATCAAATGATTTCTCAGATTTTGTCGGAATTTACTCCTACATCAAAACACACGTTATGTACTCCTCTATATATTTCTTACAAAAATCTTCTAATATTCATAAACCAATATTACATTATTCTTTTTTAATTAAAACAGATCTGCTTCAGTGATGATTGCACTTTTTTAAAGAATGAAAATCTACGTGTTCAGGGAGGGGCATACATAGTGGCCGCAAAAAGTTATTGTATGGGCAGACTTTTGAGGAATATGGATCCTTTATAATTTCACGTGCAGTTCTTAGAATCCGCCACACTCAGATCTATGAGTCCATTGTGCGTCTGCAACTTCCGTAAAAGAGACCATCTTTCTTACAAAAGAGCATTCTATATAGGGTAGATCCCATAACTCATTCGGCCGTATAAATTGTCTTCAAAGATGTCTTTATATTAATGTCCCCAATGGTAAGCAATTACATAAAGCATAAATGGAGGTTTCTTCCTCTAATCTGTAAATCCAATAAATGATATCATCTTTCACCCTCATTTTATTTTTATGCCACTATGCCTGGGCACCCATATAAGTTTCACTGTGTTACGCTGACACAATTCAGCTAAAATTTCTCAAAAATTCAATACCAGATTAAGTCACCTTATTTGAATCCAGAGCCCTGTCTGTCGCCATACGTAAATATGGTTGTTAATAAAACCTCTGATGAGATTTTCGTTTGCACATAATAAAATGGCATACCTTGGCTTGACTTATCTAGAGGTATCGAAATACTGAACCCATGTATGCATCCATGTATGCACTAGTTCCCCTAACTTTTTGATCCATATATATACCATTCCAGACCGCCAAGAATCAGTAAATTTGTTTTTCTTTGTGCTCCCAATCATCTCTACTAGGGAACACAAATATGTATGGAATAGTAAATTGGTACATAGGAAGGCCCATCTTCCAAATGGCTGACGATTTGGTCTTATACCGGTAGAGTTAGAGCGTATGTATGCCCCAGCCTCTGACTTGTCATAATTCATATTTTATTTTTTAACAATATGTTAGTTGTTTCCTGGCTTCAAGTTCTACTTAAATATACAGTAGTGTAAGGTCCAGAATAGCTTCCTTCTCAACTGTTGGAGTAGTCCTCATTGCTCTGTTATTATTAAACAGGCTAATCTTTGAACTTGATCTAAGCAGTCCCTGATTGTGTAGCGTTCCAATGAGCGTCACCACACCAAAGCGCGACTTTTTCTTTTTCGTCTGTTTCGAATCTGTTCATGAAGAGTGGCAATGATTGATAACAAGAATTACCCATTGCTGTTCCTTCATGTTGTTCGAAGAAATTATCATTGAATCGAAAGCAATTTTGTTTCATGCAAAGTTTAGTGAGTTGCAGATAGTCTTTTACTAAATCTTGACTGAGATTGTTTGCTTCAGCAGATCCTTAAGGTTCAAGGTCTGTGGTATTGGAACACTTGGAAACAATGAACAAACATCAAATGAGTTAAAAATCTCACCTTTTTGCAACTGGTCACTCTTCATCTTATTAATGAAATCATTGGAATTAATCACAGTGAAACAGTTAGGATGCACCGACTTTCCAAGTTTATATATCTTAGACAAGCAGTACAATTAGGTACACTGTTAGCATAAGTTTAGTTTTAATCATCTCCTGATGATGCCAACTTGGTTGGCGAAATACGCGTCGAGTGCAGTATATGGTGTTTTGGTGTTTCGTGGAAAATTACGTCAGTCTTATCTTCATACAAAGGGTCCAACCCACTTCAGGATTTTTTCTCCTTTTAGTGAATAGTATTAGCCTTATCTTGCCGTGATTGACAGCGAGCCAATGTCTATTACACCAGATTTGAGTTACTTGTGCATACATATCTGCTTTTCGAGATATTAAAGATGGATAGTTTGCCGTGGGCCGTAGTGTACTTGTACATGTATATTCTGTGATCAGGAAACAAACATATGTATTTCTTTTTGAATTACGGAATTATTACATGTTTTTTAAAATAAATATTATTTTCTTTATTACTTACTATTTAAAAAATATTGCACGTACCTACTAGTAAAATTACAATGATATATGAAATTTTTACGGTACAAGTCGAATGGTAACTGACATTTGAAATTTTAATCTACCCTACGTAGGCCCACCGAGACCGAAAGATATATGCAGTACATGTGTACCTTATAACATCGGCGTCAAGAAAATAAAGAAGGATTTTGCAGAAGGAAAATCGTATGAGGAGCGTCGCAGGACTCGCAGGACAATCACGAAATGGGAACGCGAGGACCGTTAGAGAATAGGCCACATATCTATCACAATTCAAATAGTCCGCGAGACTGGGATGCAGGAATGATTTCCCTCATGGCTTATAAACTGCTCTAAAAGACAACGCGCTGGCCAATCTTCATATACAAGGCACCCGGAGTTTCACCCGCAATATTTCAATGTTCCTTTATATTATAATATCGCAATATATGCGAAAATCGATAAAAGAATTATACATTATGTTACAATGAGGTTACACGATGTTATTTGTGATAAACATATTTTTTAGATGTTTACCAATTCCTAACGAAATAAAATACAATTAAATTAATCGCAAAAATTGTCATCTATTTAGGCATCATTATATTGGGCATTCCGTCCAAGAAATAAAACCATTAAATCAAAAATAAGTATTATAACAGGGCGCCTCTAAAAGAACTTTAGAAATGCTTCCACATATTTCCAATATCAAAATGATAAGATCGAACACGACTTACCTTTATCCAAAAAATGCTTCGATAAGTCGCTTTCAAAGGTCAAAGTTTTTAAGAAAATTGTTTTTTTGAGTAACAAAATAATGCTTTCAGCTATTGAGATAAAATTTGTTACGTTTATCTGTACCGATAGAAGATGTTTTGTGACATACCCATTTGGTCATTAATACTGCTCAGCAGTGTATCCAATACATTTGAAACTTTTAGAGTTTGACAATCACATTTCCCTGTCTCTTGTTAAATTTTGTTATCCATCATATTTTAGCAAAAAATGCTACTAAAAATCAAATATTTACTGGTCTATTAAATGCAACTGGTACTCCTACAGCAAATGTTCAATACGACATCCGTCTTCAAGTATGAAAAGATGTTCAAATTGTTTATGCCTCTCCTTGTAAAACAGGCTTCATCTGTGAATGAAGTCTGTTTTACCAATTCAATAATAAAGTCAGGATCTCGAGTGAGCCCCTAAAATGATCACCCTATCTTATCAGAACATAACCCAACGATTGGGAAAGTAGATTATCAGTTATCATCCAAGTCCAAAGCCAATGCCAATGCTTGTTCATTTGTTGTTGAACAAATTTTTTCTCAAAATGCACCAACTGATGCCAACCATTGACTATTGTACTTGGCCTTGATTTTTGGCTTATTAATAAGTTGCTCTGTAAGACTTCGGTTATTGTTCATTTTGAATGTTATGTAATTCACCGGTACTTTACTCCAGAGATTTTCAGTTTTTGAACCAAAACCAATTTTTTTGTATGTGTTACAGAGGACCAAACAGAATAGAAAGCATAATTCATTTAATCATGTTCACACATTTCTCGCTTTTGATGTGAGTGCTGTACATATACTACAATTATTTTTCCTTACAAGTTAATTTATTTTAAAACTAAAGACAATATTTGAGGTACATCCTTTAACTTGTTCAATCAAATGTAGTGATAAATACTATAGACTTAAAAACATTCAGTAGCCTATTGCAAACAATTTTTTATACTTAAAATGATGTATTATTTTATGGACTATAAATTTTAAGGCTATATTATGTATAATGGTTCATTAAAAATAATAATATAATTTGTGAAGTTGAGAGTCATGGCGCAATGTTTTTAAATTAAATACATTGTCCAGACGGTCGTCGTTCGAGCCCGCGTAATAATGTGTTCTCTTTCTCGCATTGTTTTGCATTTCGTTTTCCAGTTTGTTGAAATATTACAGTGGCCATCCATGCGAAATAATCCACTTTTATTGTTTGCAATTATTAATATATTTAACTGCATTACGGAGCGGTCTGGGCGATATATTGTCATGTATATAATTGCAGTTTTTGTTTCCGATTGTGTTTTATTAGTCTATTGTGCTTTTTATATTAGATTTTGTTTTGTTTTGGGCAGCATTTGTTTTACGTTTTTCGGATAATTTGACAATAAAATGATTGTCCCTTTCAAACTGAACTATATCGCATGAAGTACTGTTTTTGTTTTAAATTTTTCATGATACATGGATTGTATAAAACAAACGCAACTGATATTTCCTGTTTTTTTCTCACAAATTGTTTCATACAAGAATGATTTGGTTTTATAAACATAAAGTAGAAACCCACCATTATTTCTTTATTAAATTATTTATTTCAACATGCGTAAAGTAACCTCTTTAATATGCTTAATATAAACGAATTAAAATTATTATTGTTATACTGATTACTATATTGTAGTTAATATTTTACTTAAATAATTAGATTTTATAACTACACCATCACTGTATTAGAAAAATTATCATACGTTGACATATTAATAAGAATGGGAGCCAAAGGAAGGTGCTCTAAAATGATGGACTGGGAAAAAAGCCTATTTGCAACCACCTAGCAAAACGTAGGTAGCATATTTAAATATTATTCACTAGGTGGAGTAAGCCAGAACAATTTTTTTCTTGAATTTATTACTTCATTTCCTCACTAGGAACATCACACGGCGTGATGAATTCTTGGAAATTTACAAAATTTCCAATAAGATCATCCTTAAGTATCTTAAATAAAAGGAAATGATTTTAATTGACATGTTATTGACATGAATCAATGGTTGTGGACGTTTTGCATCATATGTACTATGTGAATTGACCGTTCTTTATGAGATTTACGGAACACTATGTTAGTAATGTGAAATCAATTTAACTTCATGTAACGGTTTCTTGAGGTCAGTTCGTTCTTTTACTCTCTCTTGGCATACGAGTATTTGATTTTTAATAAATTCTTACCAAAATTTGAAGGTTTGTGGGGTCGGTATATTTGGAAACAATGATATATCAAGGATTAAAATTTCGTGAGATGGCAACTGGATATGTTACTTTCTCATCTATCTATACTGATAGAAAGTATTGGCATCGTGAGAAAAGCCAAATTCCAAATTAACCATAATTTGGAATTTGGCTTTTCTCACGAATGTTTTCAGACTGGAAAATAGAAAATTTATCCGAATTGGCATACCGTCTGTGTGTCGCAGGTAATTTGTTGTGACCGCATTTACTCAAACACGTGTCAACATGGAAATCTGAAATTTTGCGTATAATATCTATGATGTCCAAGGACGAACCCTATTAAATATCAGAATGAAAAAAAAATGTCAAATAAAATTTGTTCATAATGAGGAAATGTGCCGAAGAGAACTTGAAATTTCTCGTAAGATTAACCGTTACTGAGAAAAAAGGTTTAAAATTAATTTCGTTAAATTAAAAAAATAAAGTGTGTCTTGGCAATACTTATATCCAATTTGAAATGAATGAAAAATAAATTATTTTGTTTTGTTTATTTCGTCTTCGTTTGTCTCATTTGTCTTCTTTATATCATTTCTAATTTGTCTCATTTATTTCATTTGTCTCATTTATCTTATTTGTCTCATTTATCACATTTGCCTCAATCGTTTATTTAATTTCATCTTTGTTTGTCCCATTTGTCTCGTTCATATCATTTGTCGTTTGCCTCATTCGCCTCATTTCACTCGTTTCGCATTTGTCTCATTTATCTCATTTGTCTCTTTTGACTCATTTATCTCAGTTGACTTATTTATCTCATTTGTCTCATTAGCTCATTTGACTCATTTATTTCGTTTGTGTCATTTACCTCATCAAATTTATAATATTTATTTTATTTATATAATTTCTAATTTGCCTCATTCGCCTCATGTGTATCGTTTCTCGTTTGTCTCATTTATCTCATTTGCTTCATTTGTTTCTTTTACATCATTGGTCTCATTTGACACATCTTATTTGTCATAAGTATCTTGTTTATCTTATTTATTTAGTTTATTTTCATATTAAGTATTTTATATAAATAAATAAAATAAAGGAAATGGCATTTTCAATTAAAGCAATTTATTTCTTTTATGTCAAATTGAAAATGATGATGAGAAACTAATGTCGAGGAGCACCAAGCCGCGACCGATTTTTATTAATCTTATTGATGAATTTGATTACCATTACTGAAAATCTAAGTTCTGAAATATTAGACTTTAGAATTTCATTAGTCAATTGTTTCGAGGGATATAAGGTTAACATCTTGCTGAAACAATTGATGGCATCCATTCTCCTGGTTTACGGTAGGCCGTCAAACTTAAATACTTTTTATTTAGATACATGTTGCTATGACACTATAACTGAGTCTGTTTTCTCAAAAACCGCATATTATACTTTCACTAGCCAAGATGATATCAGCTAAAGATAATTAAATTTACGCTAAAATGAAATTTAACTTGTTTCTACAATTTGTCATTTTTATGATTGCAAAATTGTATGTTGTTTTATCTTCCTAATTTATCTTAAGTTTGTCAATCTTATGATAATTTCGAAACGCATCTTGTCACCATTCGACTTCTCCTTATACCTAGGTTGATTGATCATCGCGTTTGCCCAACATACTTTTGAATACGGTCTTACAGCTATTTTTTAAAATCTCAGCCCGTTCATTTAGTCCAGTTTTGTTCTTAAATATGTTATACTTAATATATTCGATCCATCCAATTTTTAAAACAGAATTTATATAAAACTTTTTTATCAATTACAGACAAATTCTTTAAGACATTCAGTTGAATTTTAACATTTTCCAAAAGTGTGAATTTTCTTCATATATTTAGTGAAAGCATGATTTTTTACATTCACTAGTCTAAATATCCTAGATCCGTCATACCGCCTTGCAACAATAAGGACCCAATTTACTAACATAATAAGTAATGGTGGAAAACATTCAGATATATATTTGTATACCCGGGTAAGGGTCTTTTATAAACATTTTAATTGCTGTTCTAAATCATAGTCGTTACACACTCAGCAATACCATTGTTTCACGATGTAATACCCTCATAGTTTTGTTAGGGTCTATAGAGATCACATTGGACAAACAATAAAATAATTTTAGTCTCGAATATCCGAGAGTACAAAATCGACAAGTGTAAAATACAGAAATGTATCAGATTAAATTATTATCATTATTAATATTATTATTTATAAAGTCAATTAGTTTAAACCATTTTTAAATCTTCTTATTTCAGTAAGTAATGAATTTGCTGTACGGTGTTATCATCGCCATTTACATAAAAGCTATTGTGAGACGAAAAATTATATATAAACTTTCCTAAATTTAACATACTGTCTTTATATAATAATTAATTATCTTCATGTAGCGTGATGTGAATTTCTCGTATCAATATTAAAAATCATTTTTTAAATAGGCTATACCCTCTATATTGTCATTTCATTGTTTATTTTCTAAAAAATACGTAGGTTTAATAAAAAGAAATCAATCAGTAAGAGTATCTGTCGCTGAACATAATTATTAAGAAATTAAAAATTCGGATTAAAAATTCAAACAGAAAACATTGACAATATCACAAATGATGTCCTGTTTAAATTTGGGCGACCATGATATATCCACATGAGCTTGTACGCGTATTACATAATTTCTCCCTACCTACCTATATTCCATAGGAGTCCCCCTTTATTTTTATATTGTTAACATAATCAAAGATCTTGAATACAAGTTGTGTCCTAGAAGATATTCAAGATACAAAGTTGTTTGTACAGGACAGAAAAAACCTATAATTTGCGGTTGATTTCCAACGTTTCAGTTTTTTATTTCTAAACCTTCTTTAGGGTTACAACTAAAATTATAAAATATAATATGACACATCTAAATATTTTTTTGTATAATTTTATTTACAATAATAAACCGAAACGTTAATTTAACATAATTTAAAGCTTTGATGTACTGGATGGGCAAATTTCGATATTTGTATAGGGTAACTCGATAACTGTAAGAGATACAAAAAAAATGGAAGACATCTCTTTTTTTGAGACAAATTTACTGGCGAAACCTAGAATTTGCTATTGTCTTTTTGTTTTCGAGTTATAAACAAAAGTTCGATTTTTCGACTTTTAGACACATGTCAATATATTGGTTGTTTGTAAAGTTATGAAAAAACAACTTTTACACTCTTTAGGCACTTTTTTCTGTATAATACAGTGTCGTCGAGAAAATTAAAAAGAAAGATGCAATTTCGAGTTATGGCATAAAGTTGTATTTTTTTAAATGGGAATCATAGTTAAAAAGGAAATTTTTTCTCTCTCAAACTGCTTTTGATGCGTAAGTATTTAATAGTGAAAATAATCTTTTAGTAGATTACTTTTTGCGTTTTTTATATGTATTTCAAGTAGGTATGTGTCATCTATGACAGTGTTTATCAATTTGTCAGTAAATTACATATTAATAATTTTGTTTCCGTCGTAATTACACATTTAATCGTAAAAGTGAAGATGTCTTCCGAAAATTACGAGAAATATGAGATGTTAGAATGCTTTATTCAAAGTAATAACAATAATTGCGATATTGCATCCGAAATATATATATTTCAATCGCTATCCAGAAAGAAGACAACCTAATAAAGCTATTCTTAAGAGGTTAAAAGAAAATCTCATTAATTGTAGGTCCTTCAACAAGCCAAGACCAAAAAATTACAACATTGAAGATGCTGAAGAAACTTCTATAACTGTAATTGGAATGGCGGTTGCAAATCCTTCAATTTCAAGTCGTCAAATTGAAGCTGATTCTGGGATTTCAAGACGTCAGGCTTTGGGTGTTTTTTTTGAAGACACACAAATTCAGGCCTCATACAATAAGGAAACAACATCACCTACAACCAACTGATTTTAGCGACGATTGAAGTTTTGCATATGGTATCGTCAAAAAAGTCGACATGATCCTTTCTTCTAGAAATGTAGTTTGGACAGATGAAGCCTACATTAGCAATGCAGAAATTTTACACAGGCCTAACGAGCACTATTGATCTGATACGAACCCTCACCGTATCATTGACGTGTGATCTTAGGGATGCTTTGGTTTTAATGTTTAGTGTGTTCTACGTGGCAATTGTATTTAAACATATCACATATATCAAGAAAATCTTATTGGCCAACGGCACTACGAAATCTTAAACCAGAAAATTATTGAGGAATTTATGTACAATCTACCCTTAATTGAGGTAAGAAATCAGTTCTTCCAACAAGATGATGCACCACCTCATAATATCAGGACCGTTTCAGAATTATTAAATACCAATTTTGGAAATAACTGGATGGAAAATAATGGACCAGTGAGGTGGCTACTACAATTACCTAACTTAACGCCACTGGATTTTTTTCTTTTGGGGCCACATTAAAAAAATTTCCTTTTTAACTAAATCACAGCCAACTATGATTCCCATTTAAAGAAATACAATTTTATGCCATAACTCGAAATTGCACCTTTTTTTTAAATTTTCTCGACGCCACTGTATTATATAGAAAAAAGGGCCGCAAGAATGTAAACTTTGTTTTTTCATAACTTTACAAAGAACCAAGATATTGACATGTGTCTAAAAGTCGAAAAATACAACTTTTTTTTATAACTCGAAAACAAAAGACGATTGCAAATTTTTGTTTTCACCAGTGAATTTGTCTCAAAAAAAGAGATCGAGAATGTGTCTTCCATTTTTTTTATCTCTTACAGTTACCGAGTTACCCTATACAAATATCGAAATTTGCCCACTCTGTACCTACTGATATAACTATTGACGTGTTTTTTTGAGACACTGGTTTTTCGATTTAGTCCTAATAACAATTATTTGTTTCAGATTTTGTGTTGGTGACAGATTTTACTTGTGTGAAAATAAAATATTATGCGAGTACGACTACGAGGAACGTCTAGTTTTTGCAAATATGGCGTACAACCCTCCACCACTGTCACACCTCAAACGGCAGACGTCGATACCACCGGTAAGTAGGTACTGTTAAATATATTATTATTTAAATATTTAGAAAGTAAGATAGCAAAATCTGAATTAGAAATAATAACAGAATATTTTTTTATATTAAGGTCTTTAGATATAATCATTTATGAATATTCTTTTTTGGTTTATAAGAAAATATATAAAAAAATGTCTTGAACCGATTCTGAGATTAACAATTCTTACTTAAGATTTGAAGAGTAATGTTATTCAAATTGTTGAGGACAATTTGTAGAGTTATCTTTTTGAAACCATTACTACAAAGTTGGGGAATTCATTGTCCAATCATGTTTTCCCCGAGTCCTATTCACTGTAGACTTTTAAAGTCATGGTGAATAGGTATTTACTCCATTCTCGTCACATTGGTGTCTCTGGAACGGAGTGAGACATTTACAGGTTGTAAAAACAGGATGAAATCGCATCGAACATAGTTTTTTTTGTGTGAAAAGCACATCGTCGTCACCTCAGTGTGTCGTGACGCCTATTAAATCAAATATTTGGAAGAGAACGTGGGGTCAAGGGACCCCGCATTTTAAGGGTATTTTCAAGCCTTTAGTCGATATAAAAATTTTGACAAAAGAAATCCTAAGACGTTCCTATTAATACAACAAAAACGCACAAATCGGTATGGGGCCAATTTACTGATTTTTGTAACACAACAGGATACCAATTTGAAGCTACTACAACCATAGATTATATTGCGTTGGTACTTAAAAACTGGACTTTTAATATGAGATGGAGAGATGGTAAAGATTATAAGAAAAATGTGATAAAAACCATGTGGAACATAACTGCAAAAAATGCTTCAGGAAATGTATTTTTTTAAAACACGTCATTATCGATCCATTTAAGGATATTTAATTTAAGTGCGCTAGGGATGCTCATAATGCTAAAAGAAGATATTTACAGAAAAATATCACGAAAAGGAAAGCCCCTTCAGTTGCGTGTTCATAAGAAAAAAATGATAATGCCTTGGAATGAAAACACTCCTGAAGGGCAACAAAAAAAACTTTTCCATATTATCGCAGTTGAGCTCGCTTGGAGAGGCGGAGAAGCCGCAAATTACGTCACAAATTGCTTTAAAGAAGAAATTGATAACAGGGGACAAACAACAGTTAAAAAACAGCTCACTTTTTATTTGCGACTATTTAACTAAGTCTTTTTTGCCATTTTAGGATGATTAGAATATAACCCTGTGATCAGTAAGACGACACAAGGAATTGACAAGAAATGCGCCGATATTAAATGGTTAACGTCTAATGAAATTAATGCCGATCTATGTCCTGTAAGGCTATATAAACAACTATTATCCAAGAGGGGTTCTAATATTACAACAAACCATTTATTTCTGACATGCAATAGGTACTGGAATAAATACGAAAATTTCTATTGGTAAGAAAATTCACCGATTGGAAGAAATGAACTGTCCAAATGGACAAAGGAATCAGCCACAAAAATCGGTTTAGATACAACAACTGTAAAAATAACTAATCATTCTAATCGAGCCACAGCTGTCAGTAACTTAATAAAGAATGGAACACAGGAGCAAGAGCTTATCAAAATAACCGGCCATGGAAGTGCAACTTCCATAAAACCGTATTTGCAAATAGATGCCCTACATCATTTGAACGTGATAAATAAATTAAGATGTAATCCAAATGAAATACAAAATGAACTAAGCGCCTCTAAGGCAACATTAGAACATACTACTATTCAAAATCCTATGATCCATAATCTAGAGATTTTATCAAATTATGATCACTCAAGTCATTTGCTAAACAAAATTTTTAAAATTATGTGACGTACACAGTTTAACCGATTAAACTTGATGCACTCGGGATACAATCCTTGATTAAACAATGAATCTATTTGTATATAAATGAAAATTGGATTTGATTAAATAAAAAATCATTTGCAAAACAAAGATAGACAGTACAGTAAACAGTATTTACCATGTAAACTTCTTTAAATATCCATTACTCCCTATTTCAGCTCCATTGTTTGTTTCCGTCAATCAACGCTTGTTATTTTCTCGACGACACATGACAGTCTAATCCCACACTGTACATAACAACACACAACGCATCAGTGTTTCCGAAGACTGTCAATTTTTTATGTCAACTAACGCCAACACTAAACAGAATATATCGAATAAATAAAACTCCTTGTATCTCGCCGTACATACAACAAATCGCTAGCTAGAGTGCTTTCCGACTGAACAAAATACAAACTGCAAGTAAATAAATAGAAAGTCAATACAGCAGGTAGGCGCCTAAGGTTTTTTTTTATATAAATAATATAATTCTCGGCTGCTCATCGGTGCCAATATAATTCTCGACAGTTGGTGACCGCTCATTGGTGCCAGTTTTACATGCAGAAGATTAATTAATTAATGTGTAAGTACAGTCAAAAATTGCAATTTAATTTATTACTATTATATCACGCGTTGTTCGGAATATAATGGTATTAAACTCTATTCACTTAAACTTTGCAGTATTGGGTTGGACTTAAGTGAGTGAAACATTCAACTAAGACTGATGCATATGAAATAAAATAAACATGAAAATGAAGCGTTAAGGAACTTTGTACTTGTGTACATCTGCCTGCCGTCTGCACCAAGAATCAGCGCGCATTTTGTTCTGTATCCTGGCTTATACTGCAAAGTTTAAGTGAACAGAGTTTATGTTTAAATCTATCCCTGGGATGATATCCAAATTCCCTATGTCTATTTGTAGGTAAGACATTTTATCTAACCCTAATAGTCATCCGAATTTTAAAATTTTTATATCAATGTAAAGTGTTTGAAAACACATTCAAAATCACTAGGCTCCATGTACAATTTGAAATAACTCGTCAATTTGATAGGCGTTGTGAAGTTGCCACTAAGGTGACGATGATGCGCTTTTCACAAAAAGCACTATTTTCGATGCGATTTCATCCAGTTTTGATCGCACGCGGATATTTCACATCGGTCCGGTGATACAAGGGTTGGTGAATTTATAAATATTATTGACAGTATTGAAGGCATTGAGAAAAATCCATACATTTTCGACTTACACTAACTACTTCTAGTAGAGTCTTGCCCAATGATTTTTTTTGGAAACACTTATTTCAGTTATTTCATTATCTGTCCTCATGCGAAAAAATCTAAAACAGTCAAATATCAAAGAAATTAGACCGAAAATGTAACGCTATGTCGAGTTTATTCTGTTTCGACTTTATGCTGAGTTTTTATTTATAAATTCATCTATGTTCCTGATCATAGGGTAAGAGAAAGAACATATTAGATGAATATATCGATAAATTTAAAAACTCGAAAACTTTGATTCGTTACGAGTAGGTAGACCAAACGTTTCTGACAATTTTCTATTCAGCTACATAGTTCTGTGATATATGGTAGTGAGGTAGAACAAAGACATAGAATTCGCGAGGTTCAAGAATCAATCAAAAGGCAATTGCGCCATATACTCAAAAAGAAACACGACGCAGCTACAAACACTGGTGTTTCGGAACAATAATTCCTAAACATCGGTGTCCGTAGCTGCGTTGTGATTCTTCTTGGGAATATGGCATGATTCTCTTTTTGATGGAGAGATAGGTCTCCTTGATATAGAATGCTGCCAATACCTGCACCGACTGTCGTTGCAAAAATGTTAAAGTTTTTCATGAAAATGGATGCAAAAGTAAGTATTGCACTGTCTTCAAATTCTCAATCACGGGATGCCGGAAACGTAGCTTCTCATGCTGCATTCAAGCGATTGACCGTAATCCAGCGTATCGATGCCCGCTTCAAAACCGGAGCAAAACTGGTCAAGTAGATCAAAGAATTTCTCGAAAACACCAACGCCCCGGACGTTCAGTGTAGCGCTGAAAATCTTGGCGCAAGTCAAGGCCGTTTACTACTCAAACTAGCTGTAAAATGCACCTCCTACACGATTTAGTTCCTGTACTCACCCTTATTGTGTGTGGAGTACAGACCTGCTTACGAGTCTGCTAAGTGTTCAATAACCTGTAGGAATATCTGCAGGAGAGAAAATGTTCATATCCGACTGACCTGAAAGATGAAGATTTGGTGGCGGACAAAAAATCTAGAGTACTTTTCGGATTGAGCGAGTTGTACACAGGTCATCAGAAATGTATTTATATTAAGGGAGACCATATTCAGAAGAAGCAAAGTGTGCTCATCTGCGCATATTTTCACTTTCTGTATTAGAAAATGAAAATAGAACATTTGAACCCAGCTACATTATCAGGTTTATTTAAGCAGCTCGCAGAGAGATTATTATTGTTTCGGCTAACCATTAGGCTAAAAGAAACTTTTGAAGCTACTTCGCATGTTTCGTAAAATTTGTGAAAAATCTAATTGTAATAGTTATTTACGGAATAATGCCGGAAAATGATTCTTTACTGGGCGAGCTGGCAGTTTCTGGGACGAGTGTCAACAGGGCGTGGAAGCCGGTGAACTCAGTAAATATATTTTCCGAGTGTGTTGCGTACAATATTTTTTTCTATAACTGTTCTTGCCGGTCTCAAAAATCACTTTAACTTGATATCTTTTGCAAACAAAATTCAAAAATTGACAGATGTCGAACGCTTATCAGACAATGATTAGGCGTGCCCTCGTTACTACGCAAACACACCGTACAAAAAGGCAACAGCGATGTATAAGTCTCCTTCTGTCGTATACAAGATTTTACTATTTTTAACCTTTATGCGCACACCCAAAGCAGGCCCTCTAATTAAATATTTTTCAATACTGCATATTATTTCTCCGGTTGAGACTAATAAATAACAACTCGTTGAAAGGTGCATTAGTCAAATTTGTGTTATGATTCGTTTGGATGTAATGAAATAATTTTCTATAGAACCGACACAAACCGATAAATATTAATATTTATGGGCAGTAACGACATTCTTTTTCCAGTAGTATATGTAATGGTAACAAAATATTTATTTATTTATCAGAATATCTACACGAAAAAATCCCAAATGATATTGTGTTACAACATATTACATAAAACACCTTGAACGCCGTAATAATTTTTTTTTCATCCATGGGGCCATATTATTTTTTTGTTTTATACATTAAAAAATATCATAAATAAAGTCTTGGTTTAGCTATTTTGTCAATACTTTTATTATAAATATAGATTTTGAAACGCATATCAAGTATGCACCACGCGGCTCCAGGAACAGAATTTTCATATTGTAGCAGCGTGGTGAATACGTGATTCACAGTTTTCAGATGAAGAGTCTTTTAAGTTACAAACAAGTGACAGTCTTTCCGAATTTTCCCAATTATGAGTTTCCTGTTTGGAAAAATTTAAAAAAATACCTAAAACACAAAATATCAATTCTGCATTGCCTAGTACGTCTTATGAAATGTCTACCACAAATATTGAGAAGGAAAATAACGAGGCACAGGAAAATCAGCCTTATCCGGGCACTTCGCACGTTGAAGAGACCATCGAGGACGTAATTAGAAATTTGCACTGGAGTAGTGATTCTTCATCTGACGAGTTACTTCGCGGTTCAACTGATGCTTTTATGAAGCAAAATAAACATCTGTTCTATAAAATTATCTTATTTCTTTTATTTATAATAATAAATATAATAATAATAAAATACACAAAATAAAAATCATATTAATAAACAAAAGGCTACTCATATTATGTAATAGTTCAAAATAAGTTGGGATGACCGATAATACTTATTTACTGGGCCGCTTTCTTCCATTACGCATAAGGATTTCATTCTAGACCGAGGCAACAGTGAGCGACGTGGCTCGAAGTATAAAGCTACATGTGAATCATATGTGTTGCGCGGCCCACTAAGTAAACAGCTCCGTGACTCATACGTGATTCACACGGCATTCAACGTGTTAAAAGACAGGCAATTTGACTGATTGAATCAGTAACCTTAAATATTGACCTAAGATCTTAGAGATGATTTGAGAGTAACCATAACATTGAATATCTCCATTTTTTGCAGGTTTCCCTACCGAGCCACCTTCTGAATGGCCATCGCCCTTCTCTTCCTCCATCCAACGGCGACTTAAACAATAATATGTCCGGATCTGGTCAGCCTCCGCCAAGTTCCATGGCCAGCCAATCTTTCCAAGGTGCGAGTCATTTAAAAAATGGCCCATTGTCCTTAGGGGGCCACTAGCTGAAAATATTAAAAGACTGTGATCAAATATTTTCGTTAGGAAGAGACAATTCCTTTCTACGTACTTTAAGTTTGTTATGGGATTCGTGAGAAACATTCTTCAACTTTTCCTGTATATTAATATTTATTAACGTGTACATATTTAGAGATTTTATTATTGTTTTTTTACCAATGCTCAAAATGTATACTATTAGTAAAAATTGTGCAATATTATACGGACTTTATACACTACATAGTGCAATCCAAGAACAATGTCACTTTTGGAGACAAAACTTATGATGAGTTGTATAAAAACAGCAAAAATACAATAACGTGAATATTGCTAAAACAAACAATTTTATCTTTAATTATTATGTTTCCGTTTTCTTAAGTTGTAAAACTGAACTAAAAAATGTAGATGTCATGGCAAGTAATACTAATAGTCGTCCTTGCTTAATTCGATCGGTAGGAACAAATAAGGGAGAATATTATGGTTATTATTGTTACTATTATCATTATTGTTATTATTATTATTTGAAGAGTTTCATAGAAGAAAAAGGAAAACTAAAAACTTTAACTCGTGTTACAAAGGATACTATGGGTTTGTTTTTGCTTTGTGGCGTATTTTTTGTGATAATGGTGAAGATAGAAGTTTTCTTCAAAAGCGACACTGACATTTTCTCGGTCGCACCACTGTAGTTTTAAAAATAACCTGAGGATGACATTCCGATACTACCTATTTTTATATCAACTTCACATATGTAATTGTTATTTCTTTCCTATGTACATACTTATTTAACTAAATTGTATTCTTGTCTCAAAGCATTGTTTCAAAATGAGTGTTAATTTGACGTACTAATGATAAGCAATCTATAACATAACTCTCTAATATTTTTACACTCTTCAAAAAGATAAGGGGAAGTTTTTAAGTTCATCAATAAAGAGGTGGATGACTCCAAAGTCGAAAGTTTAGCATACTTGCCTTTCACTCCGAAACAGGAATTTTTTTGGAAGCAGAAGTTGCTTCTAGCACACACTGGTAAAAATTTAAGTATGTGAATTGAACAATTAGACAGGGTCTCTTAAATGGCAACGTTAAATATAAACCAGAGGTAGATAACCTGTCGCTTTTCAGCAAATTCATTTTCCATCTAGTTGTCGTGCGATCAACAGTGTACGCTGTTGTTTGGCCGATTATTTAATTATACTTGACATATGTGGAATGGATTGTAAATGAAATCAAAAACTCGTTACATTGCTGGGTAGGAATTCCACAATTCCATCTTACCTATGTGTCTATTTTCACATTTTTATATTTTCCCTTTGTAAAGTAGTCTATTAAGCATTTTAACACTCACATCCATTAATTAAAACCTTCAAAAACTTCTTAATTTATATTTTTTTGAAGCAGCTTGTGATTTAATTACCATTATTTTTCAATATGCTTTTTGCAAAATGAGGTCGCAATCTAGAGAAAAAAGAAAACATATTATTGACTGTCTAATGTGTTTTTTTTTCTCTGCACGCCACTAAAACTATATTTTATTTAATTTAAATCGGTATGAAGTAAAGCGCTAAGGATAAAAGAAAAATTGAAAAATTTGCCACATTGGTTCATTAATTAGTCATGATTTCGCGACCGTATTGTGTTTGTCCCAAGGTGTCTAATTTACACTCTGAATTCTTGTCCCAGTTGAGAAAGGGATTTTGATTTCGCAAATAAATGATATTGGCGAAATACCAAGGATATTTAATCATCATAATAGGGACATTATGTGTGCTGTAAGATCGTGGTCAACGTCAACAGCTCGAAATGTCGCAGCTTTTTAAGCAAACATTATTCCTTCAACCAATGTGAAAAATCTTAATAGATTCTCACAAATATTTAATACAACTACTGGTTCGGAGTTCTCAAAACTCCATCTTTAGCTAAAATATTGACATCAGATTTGTAACTTTCTAATATGATGAATATAAGATATTATTACCTCCTTTTACTTAACCCCTTCAACACCAAAGTATCCACGTGTGGATATTTGCAGGTGCTCGTGGCATACCGTGATATCCATATGTGGATATTCTCTAATAATGCACTGTTATACACTTCTGTGCTATGAGTACGTATGCCTGAGTTATGAGTTATCTGCTATAATCCTAGATCCATATGCGGATACTCTGGTGTGAGGGGAGCTTTGGGAATCCCGACAATTTTAGGTATGTGGAAATCTTGGTATCCTATGTATATCCATGTCCACTGGTATGGATATTAAAATGTTGTAATTGCAGTTGTTTCTATCGTCTTTTTTTTCCATTAAAAAATTGATGCAATAATAACAGTGCACAAGATTCTTACGAAATTGATTGAAATTTGCGGAAACAATTTCTGGTACCTTAGCACATTTTTAATAATGTGACTTGTGTTAAAGGGATTAAATTAATTACAAATCTCTTGTAGGGATGCGCAATACGGTACGATATTTTCGGGTACCGGTACTTTTTTCCGATCCTAGATATGCACCGATATTACGGTTTATGGTACGGCATGATACGGTATATTTTTAGCCAGTATCTAATCTACTACATCAGGTTTCGATAAGTATTTTAGTGAAATTGATACTCGCGGCATATGGCCGTACTACTTAAAGTAGAACAAATTGAGTTTATATAGTTTTTTTTGTTAAGAGAATTTTGAAACTTGTTTACATTTTTGTATCGCAACTTGTTATATGTTATGTTGTTGGCAACAAAGAATATTTTAAAAAACCCTTTTAATAAATGGATGTAAACCGGTACATCGTGTATTGATACTTTTCTGATTTTGTACCCAACTTTTAATCGATACGATACGATACGCGATATCGGCACTTTTCAATGTATCGTACATCCTCAATCTCTTGTTAATAATCCACCTGAAGATAAAGTTCTGAGATCTCCGAAACCAATACTTTTATGAAATATTTGCGAGAATTTAATAAACTAAACTTCGTGTTTTAAATTTGTTTAATTTTTTTGATACCGTATGTGTATAATTTTTTTCAAAATGATTAAATGTTATTGTTTACGTCACGCAACGAAAAACATTTTATACATGATTTAAAAAAAAAAAATAAAAATAAAAGACTAAATTTGTAATCAAGTGATGAAAAAATGGGAAACGTCTTTAGAGATTACAACAAATACACGATTTCAATAAAATAAAATAAAGTTTTAATGGTACATCAATAAAAAAAATAAAGAGGGTATATTTTTAAAAACTGTTATAGTTATATATGGAATTTGATATGTGAATGCAAACTTAATTATAATTTTTTTAAAAACTGTGCTGAAATGTAATTTTTGACTTTAATCGCTCTTCATAAAATCCTTGAAAAAAAAATTGGCAATAGGCCGTAATTTTTATCACATACAATATGTGGCTACTGCTCATATCTAATATGAAAATGGTATTTTTAAATTTATTTTTTTTTATGTGTATGAGAAACAGTGTACAACCCAAACTAGAACATAATGCCTGTATGCATAATGAATGCATTAAAATAATTTAAATATAACTCTTTCTACTTTGACCATGGCAAAAGCATATCTTATCATATATTTGTGTGGTTAGTACTATTTTTGATCTTTTTTGTTATATCAAACGTTCAATCACCGAACACTTGAATTAATAAGTGAATGATCTGTAGGCTTTACTCACGTTTAAAATATAAATAGAATGTGCCCTGAAGATTCTTAAGAGAAATATTGAAACAATGTTTTGGTCAAATATCACCTAAATTGATCATGTCAATATCATGTCCGTTACTGTATATATTTCCAGTTACTTGGTCTTGTATATAAATATTTTTAGATATAGGCAAGGAAAAGTTGATATTGTATATTATAGGCAGTACGTCACAGAAATAAGTTGGACAATTCAAAGAAAATAGAAGTTAGCCTGTTATTTCTGTTACATTCTGTGTTATAACCTAGTTGTTTTAAAAAATAAATGTTAATACATTACCACGATAATAATAATCTCAAAGGGGTTAAACAGTAGTTTTTGACTCTGTTTACAAAGAAAACCCTTGAAATTTGTTCTGCCTGCGTCCTGATTATATTATTCACTATATCAAATATTACAGTTGCCATTTTATATTTAAGTTGATGATTGTTTATTTTTTTATTGATTATTGTACATATTTATAATAAAGAATAGTATTGTTTTAAATTATATTTAAAATAGGTGCCAATTTTAATCTTTTTGTGTACAGTACAAATATAAATTGTCAAAATGTATTCAATTATTATACCAAATGATTTGACCAAAGATACAATAAAAACTTTTGAAGATTTTATGAACTTTTAATGGCCGCGTCCCCTACACCTACAATATATCCTTTAGTTAATAAAAATACATATATTGAAACGCGTATGAATGCGTAATAAATAAGTAAAGCTGGAACTTTAGTATTAACTCCAGTGGCGTTACCGTAGTTATATGAAATAACTAACTTGCTTAAAGATAATTAAGCAGACTTAGTCATGTTTTATTTAGTACAAAGGTCTAATCCTCCTAAACATCTGCAACATTAAGATGCATTCCACAGTAGTATGCTTTAAACATGTACACTTCTCTGTGAATATTGCATCGTATTTTGAAAATGTACGTTCTACATCCAGAGGTAATATTTGCAGACGTATAATACTGCTGGAGGCCACTTGTAGAATTTCCGTTAGGCACTGCTTAGTAGCGCAAAATCTAGATTCTTTATTTAATTTTATTAAAAAGACGTTAAATTTCGTTGAACACCATGGACATCCGTTAAATTTTGTAGTACCATATATGTATGGTTTCAACTATTTCTAACGATTGAGCTAAGGAGGCAGAACTAACTTGCAGTTGGTTAATAGCATTTGCTAAATATACTGTAGTTCTCCTGTATAGTGCGTAAATCTGCTTCGACTTGTGGCTTTTCAAACTGCTTTCCTTGCCAGCTTTGGAATCCTTTGGGTAGAATTTGAAAACTACAGATTTAACTGCGTGGAAATGTTTATTATAATAAAATGCCGCTACCAGCCGAGTTCCCCGTCTTGTTAATATCGACCGTGAAGGTTGCACGATTTGTGAAATTCTTTAATGTATTGGGGACATTTAAAAAAAAACATATACACAGCCGCATGTGTCACTAATTTTTAATATTATTCTTATTCAAGCAAAATATTTCAAGAGTCTTCCATTACTAGTTGTTGAATTGCTTCAGCATTGTTTGTTTGTAATCTTTTACTCGCGTTTAAATATGGCATCGTTAATTGATTTGCCGTTAAAATGCGTATTTTCATCAACTGTTATCCATAGTTTTCAATCACGTTAGTCCGATCGTATTTGTTATTTTCAACTTCTACCTTTACATGAGGAACACGATGTCGTAGTCTTACCCTTGTACATAGTGGCCACTTAGTTATATATTTTTTTTCAAAAAATAACAGAAAATAATACAGAACATCTCGCGGTTCGATGGTAAAAATATCATAGATACAGCTGAGCTACGAACGATAAGGGAGCTGTTTTTTTTTTGTCTAAGTAGTTGACTGAATTTTTCCATCTACTAATGAAAGAGAAAATGTTTGTGAAGTAAAGTGTGGATAATAGAGTGTTCCTTTACCATAAAGATTGGCTGGAAGCTGTTGAGCCAGAATGAGCTATTTTTAGATATACTTGCAAGAATTGCATTACCCAAGAAAGAATTTCCATATTAATTAACAGTAATAAATATGTAAAAGTTTAAGAAAATAAAGGGCCCCTTGTTGCGTGGGAATGCCGAGTGAAAGTCGGTATTTGGTTTGCGGATATCAGCTTTGGCCAAAGTCATATTTTCGACGTTTCTATTTTAATTCATCGTTTTTAGCATTAAGTTCAAGCACATTGTATACAGGTTGTGTTCTGAATCATTAGACATATTGAAGGAAGACTGAAAACTAGCAACGTATCATGATCATGGGGCTTTGTTGACCGCAACGCCAGGGGGGGAGGGGAAAATGGGTTCCCCCCCTTTTTTTAGGGGTTACGCGTTGGCTTACCTGCCTCTGGTTTACATCGTAACGTTGCCATTTAAGAAACCCATGTCTAATGATTCAGTACACAACCTGTATGTGCTCGTAGCTGCTATATCCTAATTTTAAACTTTTACTATTTTGTGTTTATTAGTTAAGTAATGACTAGCTGTGTTGTTGACCATATCATATTACAATAACTTTCCAATTGTTATTACTGTAGTATTTGGTTTTAATTTTGGTCTGGTGGCACATACAAACGAAAATTACAGTCGAAATAAGTAGTGGAGGTAAGGCATTTCTACTAAGCTGCCAGAAGGTTCTCAGTCCTTAGGATCTGATACTCTACCCATTACATTAATGGCGCAAGCGTATCCATAAGTATGAAGAATAGTAACATAAGTATGCCGCCAGCAAAGAGCATTTTAATTTATTGCTCAGTTTGTTGTAGCATGTTTTGCAGAATAAACATTATTATACCTAACTAGATCTTAACTAACACACAACGTCCCGAAGGACGTCCAGTGGTTGGATATCTTACTTTAAAAGTCATGGTTAGATCCAGCTCAGTACATTGCAGTTGCCAGTTTGCGAATATCCACTGGATGTTCAGTAAGTAAATTTTACCCCCAAAAAGCAACTGAAATGGATCTAATATGAATCAGAACTGGGCAAGTACAAGAAAATGTATTTTGAAATGCATAGATAAAAGGAGAATGCAATCTCTTATTTCTTTCTCCTACTTGTATACACTAGGGTCTAGCACTCATGCGCGAGAGTGCGACATATATGTCACGATTATGACAAAGAGTGTACTTTTTACTCTGATTATTATGATATAAAGAATAATTATAGATAATGCTTACCTAATTCTTTAGTGAGATAACGTGTCAAAAATAATTAATAATTTGGAAATATATTTATTTGCAACAGAAATAGGTGTATTTGTTTTGCATGTTTGGTCACTTGGCCAGTTCACTCTGACTGAAGTCAGGGCCGATTTTAGATATATGGCCGTCCACGTGCGAATGTTTAATTTGCGCCCCCATTAAAAAAAAAAATTGTAAAAAATTAAAAAAAGATTAGGTAGGAAAAATTATCTACCTATAAGTATAAGTAAATTTCGATTTGTTTATAACATAGGCAACAACATACATCCATGTAAGGTAAAAACAACATGCAACAGAAATACTTATTTTTTATTTTCTGTTATAACTTCTTTGGCTCGTTTTCAGAATAATATGTGCTTCAAATAATAAGAAAAACTAAATAATATCTAGCAAGAAAAAGAAAATGTTTAAGTGTTTCGCACTTAAATAAAAATTGACAGTTTATAATAAAACTCACCGTGCTTTTTTTAATGCGATTCATCTATTACTGCTGAAAGATGTAACTTTTCACTAATTTTACTTTCGAATGAAATGAGATACTAATTAGTACACCTTTCCTAGGAAATAGTTCATCTTAAATAATTTTTTATTAATAATTTTAATTTTGAAAATCTTCGTTCGTCTGATGCTATACTTGTTATATTCTAAGGGCAACGGAGATGTTAGGAAAGCTCGGTATTAAGTCTTGGTTTAATAAATGGTTTAACACTTTCTATTGGTATTATTTGGGAATAGGTAGGGAAATTCATTTTTCAATGTTATTATCTTCAGTTGGTACCTGAAGTTTATTATCTAAATCCATGCAATATTTTTTAAATATTCTGGACCTGTGGAATGGAAAACTACCAAAAAACTGAACAATGAACAGCACTCTTCTATTAATTGAATTAATTGTGACATCCAACATTGCAAAATATAAATTTATTTTAAAATTTACTTTAGAGTTCACAACCATAATAATCCTATGTTAAAGAGACGATTCAGTAAGTATAGTAAGTCTGTTAGTTGCGCTGTTCTGCAGCAGAGGCATCTTTTGAAGCGCGATAAAGTCTTTCTTGGCAAATTTTTTAATTTAGTTTCTAGTTATTGTGATTTTTTGGACTTTTGATTTATTTGGCCGCCCACTTGCCGTACACTATCTTGTCACCTGTTATTGTTATCACTTTGCTAATACGGGAAAAGAATACAGTAAAGACCTCGATAAACAGGGAGAATTAACATAAGGAAAGACACAGTGCTTAGAGAATTAACCTAGAGTTTAATTTCAGTTTCTTTTAAAAAAATTAACAATACTATCATATATCTTCCTTGGCCTTCTTAGGTCTCCTAAGACGTTACAGTGTTGACAATTATCTGAACTCAAATTTTGGATAAATGGGCAGGGTAGCTGACATGACCAAATTTTAAACGTACCAATGTTGTAATATATTTTCGTAGATAAAGGAAATTATTGTCAAAATTTGTTCGGGATTTCAGAATGAATTAAGGTATACCTGATGGGGTTTGTGAAATAGAATTGTTTTCATAAATAGGATCATTTACTTCTCAAATTAGATATCAGCATTATCTGTCTGTTATTCAAACATGATGTTTCCTCCAGAGGATGTCCTGAATTGGAGCTTTCCTTTGACAAAATATCAACCTGTTTATTATAGATGCAAACCAATATGTGCTTTCACCCAAATGATGTTAACCTCCCTTCCAGCAATCAAAGTGCATTCTTGCAATAGCTTTTTATTAGTCTGCGTAAGGGTAGTAATTTTGTACTTACTAAGACATTTTATTGAAAATTTTTTAACTTATGGCATCTTAAAATATATTGTTTGGTATTTATATTTATACGGTTTCATATTTTATTAAAATGTAGTGAATGATTGTGTTCTATACGTATTTTTTTTTACATTATTATAATAATTTTAAGTTTCTATTTTTTCGAAGAAAAATCATTAAAAGAAATATTCACAATTTTGATGTACTAACAATTTTTGAGCCACAGGGTAGATACAACGACATTTTATAATCACTAATCGTTTCCAATTTACCTATAGATAAGCTTTTCTCTCAGGAATTTACAATTTTAGCCATATAAAAAACAAAAAGCTTTAACAACGGTTTATTTCATTATTTTAAATTTAATTTTTAGTACAAAAGAAAAATCCCCTCAATAACTCGTTTATTGTTGTAAGTTTGAGTTAACAAGCTCTGAAATTAAAGATGGTTCAGATAGCAGCTTCATCATGAGAGAGGAAGAAGAAGATATCGCGGCGACAGGCAGAAGTAAGAGAGGGAAACACCAAGGGGAGAGGTGCAATTTTTCTTATGCCGCAAATCTGAAATTGCTGTATATAATAAGGTTGGTTATGTAACGTAAATTGACTTGCCTTGGTGGACTTTAAATTCCCTCGACTTTAAATTTATCTATTTAATTTATAAAATAAACAAGACAGATATACCTTTGTGAATGTTCTTTATAAAAAATCATATAATAGGTTTTAACATTCAATTAAACGGTCTTTTTGAGAAAAATTCAATTTGTTTTAAATTAATTAAGAAAAAACATCAATAAAAAGATCTCTTACAAAATTTTCTGACATGTTAAATACGAAGGAAATAATACAAATTCTGTAGTTCTTTTAATGTGTACTGCTTCATACATTCATATGTATAAACAATAAACATTTATCGATAAGTTTCATAAAATATCATCTAGGCACCGGACAATTTCCGTGCGACCAGGACCGGTACAAAGGATAAGAAACAATAACAATCATGTGTACGGAACAATTAACAATACATAATTCAAGTGTTTTAACACTTCATTTCATTCTCCTGTACTGTGATCAAGACAGTGGTATAGATTGCAAGGCATTGGCTAGACAAGTTACATGAATCATATTGAGATACATGGATCGTAAAAGTCTGGCAGCTTTACACATACACTCTGTCCAAGGATACACTGGTGGTTCTTCTATAGGATCATTTGGTCAATGACCTCCCACATACAAATAAAAAAATAGAGCTATTCATTTTCTGAAGTTTAAAAATATATAATATATATATTTTTAATATTCTTGAAAAATATATTAAAGTTCCTAGTTCATTCTATGCACAATACTATTCAAATATCTAGATCGCAGGATTTCGTATCCCCTCCGAGCACTGAGCCTCTACATTCATATTCATTACATTATTCATTTATAGAATTTAAAAATCTTGGGTCAATCCACAACTTGTCCTCAAAACTAGCTACGGACCGATTTTACAACGAATTAAAGTGAAATAGACTTATGCGCGAATCGTCAGAAAGCAAAAGAGACAGAAGACACTGGCGGGGACAATGTCCCTGACACATTTTACAGAAACGGTAACGCATGAAGTTCAGATTAGAGCAGTCTTAATGCTGTCTAGGTACGCGTTGGTCGGTAAATTCTGTCGCGTTGTTTTTAATGTTTTTATTTGTGAACATTTTATTAGTAAATCTCTACTTGTCGTGAAATTAAGTAAAACAGTGTTTTTGGTGTTTACTATTAAATATGAGTGTTGTACAAAATATATTAAAACTGAAAGATGGACATAAGTCGGGTTATGGGTTAATCAGTCTGACTTCATTAAAGTTCAAGTGGATGAAACCACAGATAGTTCCAATAAAGTACAAGTAGTTTTTGTGTTTAGATACGTTTTAGACGGTGTTGTATGTGAGAGATTTTGGAAATTTATTCAGCCTCAAGGAACGACATCGCAACATTTGACAGATGTAATTTTAAAAGAGTTAGAATGTCTGAAAATTAATGAAAGTCCTGAAAAATTGATAGCACAAAGTTACAATGGAGCATAAGTAATGAGTGGTGCTTTTGGAGGTGTACAAGCCAAAATTAGAAAAAGTTATCCTTCAGCAAATTTTATTCATTGTTACGCTCATCAACTAAATTAAATTTTACAAAAAGCATCAAGTCAGGATAAAAGCATAACATTTTTTTTGCTAATTCACATAGCTTTTCTTCATTCTTTGAAAAATCGCCGAAAAGAACAGCCGTGTTAGATAATGTTGTTAAAGTGAGATTACCTAAAGTGGCTCCAACACGATGACATTTTAATACAAAGTGCATAGAGACTGTTTATACCTATCGAACAGAATTATTAGATTGTTTAGAAAAAATCATTGATAATGAATCAGAAAACAACACTCTAAACTAAGCTATTGGTTTAAAAAACTACTTACAAAATGAACATTTTCTTTACTGGATACATTTTTTTCATTTAGTTATGCCTTATTGTGATATATTGTTCAATCAATTACAAAAATGTAATATCGATGTCATAACAGTAAATAAGTGTATTGGCGTTTTTAATAGTAAAATTGAAGACATCAGAAATAAAATTTTGAATAACTATTTGGAGGAGACATCCAAGCAGTCTGCCCAGAGATGTAAAACGGAAGAATCAAAAGGAGAATTTCATTAGAAGTTTGTGATATAATTACATCTTAGATCAAACACAGGTTTGGCTTCAGTAATCATTTAGCAGTGTCTCAGTTATTTCACGCAGATCGATATAAAGATTATAAAAAAAGCTTTCCTCAAGATATGTTTGAATTAGTTAAAATGGATTGTCCAGTCATAAATCATTTGAAACTTAAAACTGAATTAGAAGTATTATATAGCCGAGAAGATTTTTTCGATAGTGGAGGTGCAGTTGCTTTGTTACAGCTTATTATTAACAATAATTTGTGCAATACTTTTTCTGAAAGTGTCAAACTGTTAAAAATCTTGTGTACTCTCCCTATGACTACCGTCGAAACTGAACGTTGTTTTTCCACCTTAAAAAGAATAAAGACATTTTTAAGAAATACCATGGGTCAGGAAGGTTATCTTCTTTAGCTATGCTTACCATAGAAAGGGCATTAATAAAGAAGATAAAAGACTTTAATGGAAAAGTAATTGACCACTTTGCATCTCAAAAAGACCGGAGGATTGACTTGGAATTTAAATCACTTTAAAGGGTAGGTAATACAGTAAACTTTTCTAATTGACCTCCCTATCTCGTGACCCACGAACCGCCACTGCCAGTTTAGACGTAACAAGAGATGTAATGGACAATAAATTGTCAAATTTTGGAAAAACACTTGGGTATTTAGTCCTGCTCGATGTAAAACTAAGATATATCAAAAATGAGTTGGTCGGTGTAATATAGGGTCTTTTACAATTTGTTGTTCATTACACCTCTGGTTATATCTATCCTGGGATACAGTGCATGTGTAAATCTGCCAGGCTTTTATCAACCACGTATCCTAATGATTGCTATTGCCTCTTATCCTATGTGCCGGCCCAGAATGCACGAAAATGTTCTGGGGTCTAACTATAAATCATCATATAAATCAAAGCCATGAAATCTATATACATTGCATTCTATAATAATAAACTGTACAAGATTTTATATACTGGAATTGGTTTTACGTAGCTATGATTAAAACTGATAATTCCGAAAAATATATACACGAGCTGCTACTGGTCAGTACAGATTTTTTTTTGGAACAATATACGTATTCCGATTCTAGTAGACTCCTTGATGTATAGCCCAAAATCCGATACTTGGATTGTCAGGGGCTATTTACATAATTATGACATTGTTACCTGAATATTTACTCTGTTCTTATGTCATACTTTAATTGAACATTAGCTGTAGAGAAGCATTTAATTTATTGTTCTTGTTTTTTTATATCTTTCAAGTTTAGGTTTACTATATTTATTATAATGAAACCCTACTTTTCGTTATTTAACTTGTAGTATTACATAATATTGACGTAAAAATGACATATCAGAGATCATAAATTATGTATCGTCAAGTTAATTATGCATCACTTTAAACTTAATAAATAATCGCATATAAGAGTGTCACATGGCAATAATCTAGAAGATTCGATATACGCCTATCAATTTACAGTTTATCTGAATTTTGGCTCGAAAAAAGAGAAAAATAGTCTTATTTAATGAAATTTATTCAAATTACAACCAAAACTTTTCATAAAAAAAGTTAAAAAGCAACATAAAAATGCAAATTAAACTTTCAGAAATTTTCTTAACAAAATGAGATTAGTTCTTTCTCCAATACTGAATCCGCCCCAAATTATTACAGTACCCTCCCTATAAGAATGAACCTCCTGTATGTACGTTCTATAATCATGCTTTATTACCTATCGTTCTCCACACTCTTAGCGTTTTGAACCTGGATAGCGCCCATATCGTGACTCGTAAGTGAAAAGTATGTAGCCCAATTTAAGATCTTCCTATAAAACGCTTTCCTGGGCCCAGGTTAAATGAACAACGCGATTTCTCATCGTTTCACATCTCAGTGGTCTCTTAGATCTCAAGTGAGGTCCGTATAACCGATTTATGATGGTTCTGAGGGTTATATCTGCTCCATGTACCTACAGAATGCAGATTACTGCAAGAAACAGTCTTGATTTTGGGGTGGTACTACGATATCGTCTTGTGTATCTCTCTGACATATCTCCTGTTTCATGATAATGGGTATAAAGTCGTGAAAAGACACTTTAGGTGGTACCAATCGCTTGCACTACATCAACCTGTTGTATATCAGCTTCAAGCATACCAGTGGCTCATAGCATTTGTTGTCTCGATAAATGTTGTCTCTCTGTGTTCCATTTAACCTAAATGCACCACTTGATGGATATCTTGAAAGCAAATGTAAATGTGAATGTGAATCTTAAAATACTTTATGTACCTGGTAAAGATAATGTCGCAGACGCATATCAAGAGTACCTTTGAGTAATAGTGACGAAGAATATATAAAGGTGAATATCTATAAAATAATAAATCCGTTAGAGAATATAACTTTAACCATAGACCTAGAAGTTTCAGAAGAACGAATAAAAAACATTATGGAAAAAATTTTAAAAGACCAAATGTTTCAAAAATCAATTGAATATATTTTAAATGGATGGCTTGATAGTTATAGTAAAATTCCAGATATGAAGATACACCACAAGTACAGTAATGATCTAACCACACGAAACAGATTAATATTTAAAGGTGACTAAATTATGATTCCACACTGTCTTAGAAACAAAATGCCAGATAAAGATTATGTAAGTCAAAATGGTACTGAATCCACATTTCGATTAGCTAAACAGAATATAGTGAGTGATAAGTCTATCTCTCTGGTGTTCAGTGCTACTACTCGTCAGACGTTACTGATGTTTTATTGACTGATAGCGACCTGCAAAGCAGGTACCAAGAGCTGCGACCTCTAACCCGTGTGGGTCAAACTATATACTGAATAAGATTTACAGGAAACAACTACTCAACGGACAAAATCCCCGATTTGCGGTGGTCAGTACTACTACCCGTCAGACATCATTGATGATTTAGTGACTGATAGCAACCTGCAAAGCAGGTCTTAGCTACCAAGCAAGACTTGCAGGTTTAATTCAACGCATACGGGGCTTTTGTCCGCTGAGTAGTTGTTTCCTGTAAATCTTATTCAGTATATAGTTTAGTCCACCAGTGTTAGAGGTCGCAGCTCTTGGTACCTGCTTTGCAGATCGCTATCAGTCACTAAGACATCAGTCTCACAGGTAGTAGCACTGACCACCAGAGGGATACACTTATCACTCACTATGTCTGTCTTGCTTAATCTGCTTTAGTCTAGCCTGGTTTGCTATTATTATTTGTCTTTTCCATTACTTATGGCATACTAACGAGAACATAAAGTTCGAAACGGGTCTGTGTCTAGTGAGGAATTGACAAGATTTGCAGGTTTAATTCAACGTAGGTCGGGACTTTTGTCCGCTGAGTAGTTGTTTCCTGTAAATCTTATTCAGTGAACAGAATATGTTTTCGCCTGGCATGAATATGGAAATAAAAGAGAAGATTCAATCACATGAAACTTGTTCAAAATATCAAGCTTCCCAGCAAAATTCACCAATGATTACATATTACATTCCAGAATACCCTTTCCAAACGGTCTCGATGGACGTTTTCGTCACAAAATATCAGGGAAAGAAAACTACGTTTTTTGGTTACTGTAGACCATTTTTCCGATTCTTTCAAATTGTACATGATCAATGAACTTTCATCGTCTACTATAATAAAATGCTGTAAGGATAACTTTAGTAGATATGGAATTCCACAAACAGTTTGTATTGACAATGCTACCAATTTTGCAAATCAAGATATCATTAAATTTGCAGCTAATTGGGAATTTACGCATATAACCTCTTCATCGCATCGCCGACAAGGTAATGGTAGGGCTGAAGCCGAAGTTAAAGCAGCAAGAAAGCTTATTAAGAAAGCAGATGATGCCAAGAAAGACCTTTGGTACTCACTGCTTCACTAGAGAAACATACTAAATAAAACACAGTCTATTCTAGTTCAGATGTGTTTTCCAGAGCAAACAGAAATGGTATTCCTTCACCTATAGACAATATAAAAACAGAAATACAAGAAAATGTCGAGGGGAAGATTGTTCCATAGAGAAAAAAAACAAAGAAGTCTACGATAAAAAGAAAACGAAAATTTTCCCGCAGTTACAAGTGGGAGATCCAGTAACAGTACAAGTTAATCCGAAAAGTGCAAAGGAGTGGTGCAAGGGATATATCAATATATAATTAAGTGAAATATTTTATGTTGCTGAGGTGGAAGGAAAAGAATATTGAAGAAATTTGTGTAAATATCAAGCCATTTACTCCTGAAAAAAACAGATCCTTTAACGAATATTATAAAACAACCTTAAATACACAAAAGTTTGTTTCCCAAAGAACGATTAGATTTTAATAAACATAGTATAGAGCCAAGTATATACGTAGAACTTGCACCTAATGTTTTAAGTTCATCCAAAGTAGATATGCCTAGAGCAACAGACAATCAACAAAGATTTTTTCCATTCAAGAATGTAAATGTTCCTGAGAAGATGCAATTCCATCTACGAATCGTCCCAATGATAGTCCTGAAATAATAATAAGAAGAAACAAGCGAGAAATCAAACACAATTCAATGTATAAGAATTACATACTTTAGAAGGGAGGATATTGCAATATTTATATGTACGAAGTATTACCCTGGTGTGCGTCCGGTCCTGTCATCTTTTTTGACACTCAGAGTAACCAACAGATATAGCACGGATTGATATATCACATATTTTGAGTGACGCATTGTTATGTATGCAGTAATAAATAAATGTTAGTACATTGTTACTAGTGAGTTTTCATGAGATATATAAACTTACAATAATATTAAAAGAATACTGAACAAATTTACCGTCATATTTAAAACTGCTAAAACTTGAACAAAAACAAAAACTCATTATTTTCAATTCGAATAGATATCCTGTATGAAAAAGTAAACAGAACATAATTGCTAGTTAAATCAACTACTGAAGGTTATACGACTTTTTGCTCGAAAGGTTAGTTAGTCCACTTGCTTTTCGGCTTTTCATGGGAAAAGAAATTCATCTTCGAATACTCGAACATTGGGTGTGCGTCCGTTGTCTCAACAGGGTTGATTCATTTATAGTGTTTAAAAATATTTAATGTCGATTAAGTAATCTGTAATAAGTTTTTGTTGGCTAACTTACAGAGTGATTTTTGTATTTAAGTTTATAAGATAATATGTAGTAATAAATAAATCAATTGCAAGAAAAATACACATAAACAAAATTTTTGAAGAATATTGAATTTATTGGTGCATTTCCTTATACTTATCTGTTACGCGATTGCGGCTTTTATTGTTTGAATGATACACATAGCAAGTAAGGCACAATGGCATTCTTACTACTCTCGAAATTCTCGTCTGGACGGAGTATATTTTTATTCGGATTCCTTCCCTTATTTCCCGATTTGCAGGATCAAGTCAGCCGTGTGTGATGTGATAGTTACATTTAAATACGACGTTGGTGTTCAATGGCGCAGAGCACTGATTTATCCCGAAAAACATGGCTGTTTCGTCTAAAATATGTATTTGTATTCAGTATCAGTGCCGTGTTAACATTCTTAGCATCGCATTTTCACATTGATACTCCATTTCGACATTTCCACTTATTTTAAAACCAACTTTATGTCCTGAAAACTTGATAACCCGCGGATTTTCAACGACTTGGAAATGAGAATGATGTAAATTTTGTGTGTGGAATCAGCAAGGTATTTTTGTAGAACAAGAAGAGGAAGAAGAAGAGAAAAAACTTACAATAGATGTGTATATATTACTGGACTTGCCTGTGTCAAATTAAATTAAACTTTTATGAGTACTCTTTATACCCAATAACAAAAATTATCGAAGGCGAATTCCTTTATTTTGTTGAACACACGGGTCACATTATGCTACTTTGAAATTTGTCAGCATTTAGTGATAAATTCAATATGACATTTCAGTTTTTATTTTACATACATACAGTCTATACTGAGAAGATTGCCATTGTGTAGTATTTATATACTTAGTCAATTGTATTTCAATAAAATACTTGTAGATGGAGTTATTTACAATTTGCTGCTTTATATCAAACTACATTTGATATCCTGAAAGAAACTTTTCTTACAGTTTTTAGTAGTCTACTAAATTTTAATAATAATAATAATATAACCAATAATTAATTTTTTTGTTCTTGAATACTTTAGTAGGTCATAGGCCGTGAACTATATTCGCATATGATCTTAATAAGTACAACGAATAATTAGAGTTGGCAGAAATGTGCGGCGGGGTATAGGCGTACGCATCATAATAAGCGTAATAAAAGATCTTAACTAATAATAAGAGCAATAAACTGTTACAATTTATAACAATGTATGCACAACGTACCCTCTTAACTAGCTTGGTTATCACAAACTGGAGATGATCTGTAAAAACTTTTCAGCAACAGGTATGTTTTTATGGTGAGTGATGTTCACTGTTGTGAAAAAATATGCTTATATTTTGAGAACGACCGTTTGATATCTGTTGATGTAATACAGGCATACTTAAAATAGTCTTTGAACGCACTTAACGGATCTGAAGATGCATCATCAGAAATTTGTCTTAATTTGGTAAAACCAGTGTTTTGCTTTAACATACGTGCAAAAATTTTCTCTAACGCGCTCATTTTTTTCGTTACCCATTGCGTGTAGCAGTCGCCTCGTCAGAATTGAATTGTGGTATCACAGTTTTTATTTGTTGTAAATATTCAACAGAATAAAAAGTTGCTTTCAATCATGTTCCCCAACGTATAAGAATCGGCTGTGGTGGTTCGAGAATACCAGGATACTTGCTGTGAAATGCGCGAAGACGTTTAGGATATTTAAGGAACATTTTTTTTGTACTTGCTATTAATACATCTACCTCTGGAAAGCCTTGTCGAACAGTTTCTGCCACAAGATGTAAAGCATGAACTTTACATTTAACATGTACTAACCTACAACTGTGTTCTTGAAGAGAACGGCCTACCAAACGCATTGTCGCGGCACCATCGGTTACAAACATCAACACTTGACTTGTTGACAGATCAAATTTTTTCTAACGTCTCCAGCACCACCCGCGTAATTGTTTTGCCAATAAACTCAGTTAGTCTTTTGCTAGCTAGTAATAGTGGAATGTTGGTTTAAGAAGGTCCAGTACACGTACTATAACATTTACAATAGATTTCTTTTACGATTTGTCGTCTCGTCAACACATAACCACAGCCATGTATTTTTTAATACATATTTAATCCTATTTACAATATCTCGCATACAGTTGGTACATACTTACGCAATATTGCGCGACTTGGTAACGTCACCTGGGGATTGTATTTATTTCAGAACTCAAAGGCAATCAGCATAAACGGTAAGTCGAACATAAACTGTGTTTTCGAAGGCATGCAATTTTTTTTAGTTTTATGCTGCATAGTATTTATGTGACGTCTACAATCATATTTATCCCAGCGCATCAGGTCTGTCTCGCACACCTTATAAATTATTGTAGCACTGATACTGATAATTTTATTCACTTTGTCAGCGTATAGCCGTTTTTTCCGCTTGCGTGCGTCTGACATTTATTATTAAATTAATATCAACAATAAAATACGACAAATAAAATTATCCACAGTACAACAGAGAGGAATAAATTAGCTTGTTAAACACTATGACATACAACAATGGACTAGTCTCGCGGATTGCTTCGATTTGTCCGCCAGCCGGTCATTGCCTCACCTATCTACCTGCTGTTGCACCACTGAATAGCCGCACGATTCGCCAACTTTACTAATAATCTAATCTAAACTTATGAATTACATTGTTTGTTTAGTAGGGAGATAGCGCAAGAAAGTCCATTATATGTGACTGTTAATAGCTCACTTCTAACTTCTTTGTAAAAAAGAAAGAGAGACCCTGATTTCGTACGTCTCAGTAACAAGCGAGAATAATATCGATCAGTCTGATCGAACGCTTTTTGACTAACATCATTGGCACATGTTTCATGGTTTCCTGTTTCTGCATGTCAGCTGTCAAATATGTAATTGTTTATTTCTTAGTTTGATTGTTTCCGTTTTATTTATTTTATTGATTTTTGTATATGAAATACAAATATTTTCAGAACTAACGATAGTTAATCTTCAAGATAAAAGATATGTTTCAATGTATAATAATAATGATTCATTAAAATATATGCAAAATCCAGTGGCGGTCGGTCCATGGAAGCAAGGGAAGCAGTGCTTCCCCTGGGATTATTTTAAAAAACACATAATTAGAACCTAATTATTATTTATCACATATATTAATCATTAAAATTTACTTTTACCCAATTTCAATAGACACGGCCCTGCTTTTCAGCAGCTGAGATAATGTTGCATGATAAAACCGTAACGATGACGCACTCGATTAATCGAGCCAACACGAACTCGCGCGACTTCGATATATGTAAGCAGAGACAACTGTCTCTGATGTAAGTAACTTCTTGAAATGCATCCCATCCCACTTCATAATGTTGATATCTGAGCTGTATAGCATCGTAATACGTTTTATTTTATAGATTTTAATCTCGATTTTAATATCAATTTTAATATTATACTTAATAATCTTCCTAGTATTATTCTCAGCTTTTGTGCTATATTTGGAAAAACTTTTTGGGTGTTTCTAAACCTGTGGTGCGGCGACAAGTGATTTTTAAAACGTTGAATATTAGTGCGCGTGTAAGCAGATTTAGAATTACTTATTAAATTTGGAAGTTGGTCCTAGCACTGTGGAAAATATTATTTGCGTTTGTGTGGTGTGCAATTTGTTGAAAAGGGGATTTTCAACATATTCGTTTCAAGATAAACTGGATATTATTAGAAACGGGAAACCAACACCTAATTTAAAACTCTTAAAAACGAAAGTTAAATCATGCTATAGGTACTTTAATATTGAAGTGTACAGTGCTAATCAGTGGTTAAGGGGGTTGTGAAAATTTGTGGAAATTGTTTTGTTGGCCATGTGTACTGTTCACAAATGAAAAAGGTGTTTGGAATAAAAATGGCTTTTCTGATTTAAACAACATTCACAAAGTGACAAAAAGGCATGGTAAGTGTGACACTCATTTGCGAGCGGTGCTAAAAGAATAAACATTTGGAAAATCACGAATTGAGCATTCATCAGATCAGCAGTTGAAAGAAAGTGTTAAAAAGACTTATTGACATTGTTTGTTTTCTCGGCGAAAATGAACTTAGTTTTAGAGGTCATACTGAATCTTGGAGCGTTGCTAATAGGGGCAATTTTATCAATTTAGTTGATTTATTAGCAAAATACGATAAAATTTTAAGTAACCATCTGAAACACTCCACGATATTTCGCGGTACATCAAATCATATTCAAAATGATTTGATTCAGTCGATAAGCAATACTGTTTTTAGAAAAGATCAAGCAAGAAATAAAAAAGCTCCTTTTGTTGCAGTTATGTTAGATGAAACAACCGATATTACGAATATTAGTCAGTTGTCAATCGTAGTACGCTACATAAATCCAAATGGGAAAGTCCAAAAGCGCTTTTTAGGATTTTTAGACGTAACAACGCCATGAACGGCCGCAGCTTTATATACTATAGTTTGTCAGATAGTTGATGATCTACAGTGTGGTGCTGAACTTATCGCCCAAAGTTATGATGGGGCCGCTGTAATGGCTGGTGAATTGGGGGGCCTGCAGGCCAAAGTAAAAGAGACTTTTCAGAATGCAATATTTGTACATTGTTTTGCGCATAATGCGCATCGATTAAATTTAGTTCTAGCTCAATCTGCAGCGTGTCTTAAAGAGTGCAAAGTATTTTTTTCAAGTATTAGTGGAATGGCTGCCTTTTTTCAAAATCATCAAAACGGACACGAGAAAAAAACTTTTTCAAGAAATTCAACCAGTGAAGAGCGGCTTTCAAAATTGTCCCTGTTGACAATAGAAAGTGACTTTGTGAAGGAGATGTCCCCAAATTCAAACTTTTACGACGAAGTTATTTCCGACATCGCAAAAAAAGGAGAGGCGGATTAAACTACATTGTAAATAGGTAGGTATGTGCATGTTAACTACTTAACTAGCTGGCTCAATTTATAGTTGGCTAGAGAGTGCACGATGGCTAGTGTGACTGAACAAACTCTCTATTTCGCTGCGTGTTCAATCCTGGCCACCGGCGCTGGCAATGTCGGTGGATATGGTTGTGTGTCTGCGTTTTTTTCATAAGTGTAACCCTCGCCAGTGCAGCTTCGGCTTTGGAATCGGGGGTTGTCTAATTTTTGTGGTGTTTTTTATGTTTTATGTTTATTGAGGAGTGGTGGTCCTACAAGTGTACTTTTTTCTAGATATCATAACTTTGCAGCTTTCGACATTTGCTTTAAAATGAGTATACGGAAGCCACGCCCTTTTCTTAAAATAATTTTTTGCCTCGCTTCGCTCGGGGCCTCGCTCTACTCATCACTCTATATCACAAACTGCTTCCCCTGTATCAAAACTCACCGCACGCCCCTGGCAAAATCCTTTTTCTAGAACGTTATCAGACAGGTTTTTTATTTTTAATGATGTTAATTAATTTAAATGTGATTATTAATATCTACAAGCAATCTACATTTTGCCAAATTATATAAAAACAAAATTAGTTCAAATTTAAAGACTGACGAAATCGTTAAATTATTCTGACCTTTAGCGGACAAATTGTAGGTTATGTTTTCACTTTTTCACCTGTCAGCGAGTAAAGTTAGTTTATATCTGAACGTCATTTCAACATGCTTGAATTTGACTAACGCAGTGCTGATTTGATTGATATGAATTATAACGATGACGTAACGACATTCTCTCGTGATGTCGATAATACGTAATAGTCATTACATAACGAGCATAGAGAGTAGCGTATAACATACGATTGTGACGTTTTACGCGTAAATCACACGAGTATGTTAGTGCTCTTTTCATCGAATTGTGTGCAATATTTTTCCCAGAACCCAGGAGTAAAAAAGTTTTCTTACTTTTTTTTACGCTTTTACAGACCTAAAATCAATAATCAAATAACAATTAGGAATTTGACGGGGGACAGACAAAATAACGCGGCATCCAATCAGGCGTAATTTGCCAGATGCCTCTGCGTTTCGTTTGATACAGCCTACTTCGGCATATTATGTAACGCTCGCCGTCGACAATGCAAATAATGTTTTTTGTTACAAACCAGCGTAATAAGCTATTTAAACGGTTATTGTTAAAAAACAAAATTAAATTTGCGACCTTCTACTATGCTGTGCGGTATTTTATTAACACACACGTGTTAGGAAAATAACATACGTATGTGTTAGCATTTGTTTTCACTTTCATTCTCTTGAATTGTACTTTCTTAGCGGGTTATGGGAAAAATATATGAATAAACGTTCATGGTACATCCATCTTGAAATATACTTTACATATAGTGTGCTCGTTCCTATTTATTTAATATTCTTATTGTATATGAAAAAAATATACTATGTACAAAGACATACGTACATTCATTTTTGGTAACAGAGAGTATATGCACACATTTCTTCTACTTCTGCATATCTAGAGTACATTCAATATTTGCAGGGAATATAGATGGAATGATCATGGTATATTTTAGTGCCATGTGGGACTGATTACTGATTTTTTGAGAATTATTCGAATTCAAAATATCTTTCTTGGAACAAAAACAACACCTTGTTGAGTCCGTTCATTCAGCAACTACACGAAGATGAGTTCACTGGAGAGTATTTCCAATAGGACAGACCTACATCACACCGCATGTACGACAATCATTTTTTTTACAAGAATATTAGAACGATGAAATAACGAATCAATAATTATTTCTTTTTCGGGTTTCTTTATTGTGAAAATTAGTGAAGTTAAATATTTAAATTATAATACAACATTTTACATTGTATATTGACTATTTCCTTTAAAAGTTATTGTTAATATTAATCTTATTACTTTTATTATTATTTAGAGGAAAACACTATACATATATATTCTCTTCCGTGTTTGATTTTGTTGAAGAACGAACCCATTATTTGTAGTAAAATGGAATCTAAATTAAATTAAAAATTTAATTGATGAAAATGTGCATGACAAAGTGAACAATTCTCACAAGTCCAAATTAGAATGAAGTTTTTGTGAGAGGCCATTGTGGCGATTTGATATAGCCATTGTTATGTCTGGGCGTGAATAGGACCTGATTGACATGTTCGGTTTTCCACAATACTGTCGACCCGATCTAACACTTACTGTGTTTAAATACTTAATCACGTACTTTATCGTCTACTCAAAGAACCATAGGAGGGGATATGGTGATAATTGATTACCTTTTAATTTTCCAAGTAGGTATTAAAATTAGAAATGTAAAATTAGAGCATACCAGAATAATATATCTTAAGTTTTTGGCATCTGAGATACAGAGCTATAGATACAACTAACTATATTATGTTATAAGTATTTTTATACAGTGTGTCCAGAAAACAATTTGTTATACTACAGAAATCGATTGAACACTTTATGATAACACCAGTGTCTGATACAAAGTTCTGTCGAAAAGCGAACCATTTGCGAAAAATAAACCTATCATAGATGTTGCGATGAAACCATATTTTTCGGAATATTTCCGTAACCACCGAATCAGGAATTGGGCACTTTTAAATTTAGTGTGTATGGTACCAACATGATATGAAAAATTGAAGGATCCACATTGAAATGTATGTGATATAGTTTTTTACGGACGTTTAAAAGCGACTAATAAAACGTATAATCGTTCAGAGAAGACAAATCTTTGATTTTGTGGTGTCAAAAATCCCATGAGATTAATGAGACACTTGCTGCCAAAAAAACAACCGGTACATAAAGGTGTCTAGGGCGCGATTTTTTGTGCTAAATTGAATGGCGCAAACTACATTCCGATATCTTTTATGAAGAAACGAAAAATTAAAACAAAAATTTGAAATGTGGTTTCAAATAAGAGGACTTAAGGGTCATTTCGCACCGAAAATATTCTTTTTCAGAATTCTGAAAATGAAGTTGATGACGTCATTAAATATTGTTTAGCCACAAATATACCTATATATTTACATTGCCAAAAGTTCACATTTTTCTAAATATTGCTGTTAAAAAAATTGTCTATTTTTACAAGCCCAAACATTCTAAAAAAATATCTGATGTGGCCAGCACATAACTTTCTTATACCATTATAAAATATAATCCTGATCTAAAATATCTGATGTGGCCAGCATATATCTTTCTTATACCAGTATATATTATCCTGATCTAAAAAAATTATTCTATTTCTTTCTTCACTTACCTCAATTAAATTTTAATAGCGTACTTTAAAATGTTTCATTAAAATTTTTATATAATTAATTTTCAGCGTCGTTCGATACTGTCCATAATAATAATTCATGTCATTATATTTTCATAATTTCTTCTTATCGACATTGACATTATGTAATTAAATTAAACATTTCAAATGTCAAACTGCCAAATATTATCCTAACCACATTTTACGAGGTCAAATGTGTAAAAACATTTCAGTTTACATCAGCTTTATTTAAGAACTTGGAAAATATATTTTATTGGCTTGACATAGTAGACATGATTTACAATCTTTTTATCAAGAATATATTTTTTTGTAAAGACAAATACAAAAAAGTTTGGGTCCCGTGGACCTCCTTTCAGCTCGCCAATTTTGTTCATCACCGAATTTGTCACTGTCCTTAGCCTTTAGAATACGTGTACCAATTTGAAAGCTTTATCTCAAAAACTGTGGCTGCTATCGCGATACTACAGACATGCAGACAGATTTTATCCATAAAGTTATGTTTTTTTCATTATAAATCGTCGAGATTCGTCCAGAAATACCAATAAAATTTTTTATTTTTTTCCCCGAAATTGTACCTTTTTCTTCTTTCATTCATTACGTCTCTTCTGGTCGTATCACATTCATCAAATTTAATGCGTCACCTAAAATGTTGTTACAAGTCTTAATTGCCAAATTTGGGAAGTCTCTCATTAGTATTTTTTGAGTTGTCATGGCCACTCACACACACGCACGCACGCACGCACGCACGGACGCACGTATGCACGCACGCACGCACGCACACATGCACTCACGCACGCGCACTTGCGCGCGCACACACACACGAACCGACAGATATCATTCGGAAAATAGAATGGATTCAGGAGAGTTCAAAACGTATATATCAATCAAAATAACGATTACTATACTTCCTTATATTAGGTATAAAGAAGTAAAAATCATCGGTATTGCATTAGCTATGACTTAACAGCTTAGTTGTCATTCATAATGTCAAAAGTGTGGTCGTGTGTCCAATTTCAGAAAATTGGTGAAATAAGTATTCTGAGCGCCTTGTTCCTGACTACAAAGTGTTTACTAGGTTAGAGCGAAATGAAGACGTTTTTTCTGTCGAAAAGGAAAAACAATTAGAAGAAGGGCTCGCGATGATAACACTGTAGCAAAAATACTGCAGTAATTTGAAAATAACTCAAGAAAGTAAATAAGGGTTGCCAGCTGTGAATTAAATTTAACCATTTCGTCTATTTAAAAAATTTTGAAAACAAATTAGTATTACGACCACAAACTGCATAATTTGATCAGTTGTCTCAAAGAGAAGAGTTTAGTTTCATACAAATAGTTGTAAATATAGATAACGATCACCGGCTTTTTCATTATAAACTTTGGACCAACGAAAGCCGTTTTATTAATATGCAAAATGGAAGAAATGAGCATTACTGGGCCACTGAAAATTCTTATTTTGTTAATGAAGTTAATGACAAGGGCTACTTTGGTATTGTGTGGAATCGTCGGAAACCATTTAATTGGGCTTTATTTCTGCGAATAGGTGCTGAACAGTCAAAATTATTTGCATTTTCGCCCAGAAGAACTTCCAGGACTGATTGTAAATTTTCTTCCACAGCTCCGACGAAATATATAGTTTCAACACGATGGAACACCTGCCCACGAGGCACGTATTGTCCAACAATATTTGAGCAGTACTTACGGGGAACGGTGGATGGGAATAAATGGACCAATACAATGGCCATCAAAATCGCTGGAACTTCCTTTGATTTATTTCTTGGTGGGGACTCTTAACAATAAAGTGTATAAAACCCCGTCAAGAAATGTGGAATACTTGGAGCTTAGAAGAAGATTATATTTATGATTCATATAAGGAATAGATTATAGTATTTTTTTAAATATCCGTTGTTAATTTTATCTCTCAGTATTTTATTAAATATATTATTAATATTTGGACTTGTAACTTTTAAACAAAAAATCACGATACACTTACAACGGTATACCGATGCGCATGTATGACATCACAGCGAAGCAAAGTCCTGAGTTCACAATGTATGCATATTAAATTAAACCCAATAAACAATAATGTACTTCGTGCATTCACGAGACTGGTACTTCGCTCTGACGGTGCGCAAACTGAACATGTTTGAACTCAGAGCCTAGATACATTGTGAACTCGAAGCTTTGCTTCGCTGTGACGTCATACATGCTCGTCGGCATACCATTGCAAGTGTATCGTAACAGAAACAGATCAAGACAATTTTTTTAACAGTAATATTCAGAACAATGTGAACTTTTTGGTGGTGAAAAAATATGGGTATGTTTGTGGCGAAACAATATTGATGACGTCACCACCTCCGTTTTCAAAAGTCTGAAAAAAAATACTTTTGGACGGAAAATGGACCTTGAGACCCACAATTCAAATTTTTATTTCCACCTTTTTGTTTCCTCATAATAAGCTTGAAGCGTCAAGTTACTTTTTTTCGTGCCAGAAAATGCAAACATGAATGATCATAATCCATGTTTTCAGATCTATGTGTCTATGTGCAAGATAATGATGGCTAACGTTTTCAGGCTCACCAGTTGGCGTCACGGGTCGAGTAAGGTCGTATCGTGTCAAAAATCATTGTTAGACGCGGGAAAAGTTTATAGAGTTTTATTATAATAATTTCGTACACCAGGAAATAAAAAACCTTGTTAATTGTGCCTCAGTATTGTGCAGTTCCAATTTGTTCGGAAACAAAATGCGGACATATGCTTCCGAGAGACAAAATTCGCCTAAAACAGTGGTTGATAGAGATAACTTTACTCCGTCGAAACATTCGTGTGTTTGTAAGAAACATTTTAATGCTGACGATTAAGCGTTACCAAAGGAGTCTGCTACAGAAAATCTTGAGTAATAATCATGTACATTACATTAAGTAAATTACTACTTTCCCCTTCTGCCATTATTGTGTTAAATGTTTTTCGACTAATTTTTATAAAAATTACAAAAAACTAGCGTTAAAAAGCCATTGTAAACATTAACGTTCAGTGACATTGACCTTTTCATACACTAGCACCTCTCGTGGTGAATTCAAGCGCGTTAACCCTCATTAGAGAACTGTCAAAAAGTACTTTATTCACGATTAATTGGCACGAACGAAGGCAACTATTGACATGGACGAAAGCAGCTATAGTATAATCTGGTAATAGTTGGTTTTAACTTTTTACTACCAACCTCGGCAGCACGGTCGTCTATTCTGGTTAAATTAGTGAACTATCAAATCCATATTTTTTGTCACTTGTCAATAAACATAATTGTTTTGGCATTTGTTAATGTAAATAATTAAGTATGATAATTATTTATAAATAATGATGACGCGCGACGTCTAGATTTTTAATTAATGGAATATGTGGGTCCTATACCTTGCAACAAAAAATGAAAAGTTTTTCTCTCCATTCAAAAATGGGTGTAAAAATTCACTGAAAAGTATTTACCTATCCATCCCTCAAGAAAATGTTGCTACCTAAAATGGATCTCACGAATTTTCCTTACCACAAATAGCAAAATAACCTCCACGCCAGAATACACACTACCTTTTTAATTAAAACTAACATTATTAGCATCATTATCTAATAAAACGGTAAGAGCACCTTTTAAATTGATTTCCATTTCTTTTTATATATTTCTTTTGATTTCTGAGTAGTGAGATTATCTTTACAACCAAAGCCAGTGGCGTCTGGTGGATTTATGTTATACAATACATCAATATTGGAGCATGGAACCTAAGCAATATTTTAAGGCATGACTATCATAATCAGTTTTGATTAAAGAAGTTTTGCAGAAAAAAATTTGAAAAAAAATTTACACAAATGCGCAGCCTCCTCAAATTCCTTCTAGACCATTAGTAAAATCTTTGCAAACTATTTTTTCGTAATCAGAAGGAACATTTATCACACCGTTTTTTTTGATTTTCGAAAATTTTGATTTTTTTTAGTTATGACACTTTAAAATTTAAGTTCTTCATCGTGTAAATTTCAAACTGTCATAACTTTACAAAAAATCAAAATTTTCAAGAACCAAAAAAAAAAAAAAACGTTGTGATAAATTATCATTCTGATTACGAAAAAAGAATTAGTTTGCAAAGATTTTGCTAATGGTGTAGAAGGAATCTGGGGAGGCTGCGCCTTTTTTGGAACTTTTTTTTCAAATTTTTTTCCTGCAAAACTTCTTCAATTTGTACTGATAGTCGTGCCTTCAAATATTGTTTGGGTTCCATGCTCCAATACTGAGATATGGTACAACCTAAATCTACCAACCGCCATTGACCGTAGCTATTCGACTGAACTATTTTACGGTTGAAATTTTATTACCTCCGGTTAAAACTCGATTGCCAAGAACCAAAGAAAGAGCGGTAAAATATTAATATTTTTTAAATGACGATTTCGTTTAGTGGGGAAAAATATGCAGTTCAGTTAGTAACATAGAAATGATTAAATTTTAGATATTTCATCAGAATTTAGTTGCATCATTTGCGAAATATCTCCATCAAAATTATTAAAAGATATCGAGGGGGCCATTTCTATATGCTCTTTGGGTCACTCTTACTATCGATTTGGGACAATTCCATTTATTTCTATTTCACGGTCGAAACGAAGACTGTATTCACACAAAAGGGACATTTACGCCAATTCGTGATGCGCGATCTTGTATTTCAAAGTGCCGTTTGTGGCGTGCCTTCACATTTAAATAAGAATCGACAAATCACTTTTCGTTAACTGGATGAATGGACGCTACTGTATTGGGTATATGAACGTATAAGATTTTTGCGCAAGTATGACGTTATAACTTTTATTCTAATCAAGGTTGCTAACTTGACGTGTTGAACGTTGACAGTCTTAATTTTTTTTAGGTCGGTTTATAAAAATTATTAGTAACTTTTAGAATGGGGGAAGAAGGTGAAGCACCACCAGAAGAGCCACCAGAGGAGTAAATAATAGATACTTTATAAAATTTTTTTTTACAAATTTCCCTTATTTCAGAGAGGAAGCCCCACCTAAACCAGAGCCTCCGAAGTATGTGTCAAATAGTATGTTAGTGTAAAGGAACCATTTAATATTACTATTTTTAGGTTTAGTCAGGATCCTCTACATACAGAGTTTTTGTACTACAGTTCCGTTTTAAGAATACTGGGTCCAACGCTAACTGCTGAGAATGATAGAAGACTGGTTATACCTTGGGTTAAAAAAGTTATTTAGACCTGAATATCATAGTTCTAAATTAAGAGAAAAAAGAAACAGGTAATAACAGGGCAATTTTTGATAACAATTCAATAAAATACATTAACAGGCATCAAGTTATGTCGAAATAAAATGAGCTGGATATAAGACAAAACAATACAGCTTTACATAGAGGTGACACTAGTCATCATCTAGAAGAATTCATAGTTGATTTTCAAAATAAGAGGGTTTGCTTAAAAATAAGACTCCTTGAATTATAAAGCTTCTTTATTAAGTGTTATAAAGATTACTTCATTAGCTTATGTTACTTGGTTGAATGTTAATAAATTTATGTATTGAATGTCATTCTGTAATGTCAGTTAACACAGCAATTTTCGTTTTCAAATCAGCAAAAGTGATTACAATCAGTTTGCTCGGTTTGTTTGGATTAATGTTTTTTCGCTTATCATTCCTGTACTTAGTCGACACATGTGCATTGCACACACATTACAACAGACAGTTGTTGGCGAATTATTTTTTATTTGGTTTTCATTGTGTTAGCTATTTATGCATTTTTCTTGTATTTTTATAATTAATAATGGATGATATGTATGTGTTTGTAAATACCTTCAATTATTTTATGATATAAAATTATGAAAAAAAAACCAACTTAATTTTGTTCTTGTTTAATTATTTAATTTTGTAGGAAATGCTTCTTGATTGTAGCTATTCTACCGTTTTGGGCTCTATTATATTCTTCTCTTGTAAGATATAAGTTATAATATTATCATTATTAGCATAGAATTGAATAGAATAGAATAGAATTTTATTTCCTTATTTAACAAATACATTTTAATAGAATATATAAAAAGGAGATAAAACAAAACAATTTCGTTAAGTATATAATTAACAAACATATATTTCATTTTTTCATGGAAAGTTACCTTAGAAGGCATAAGAAAATGTCAAATAAGTGAGCGCATGGTAAAATAGACTTTATTCAAACTTAGTTTGAAAATATTCAGAAATGCTGTAAAAGGTGTAGGTGTGTAATAAAAGGTTTAGTTTCTTTTTCATAGTTCTTAAATTGCAGTTTTGAGTTATTCTCTGTGGTAAGTGATTAAATATCTACGTGCCATTGTAGAAGGCACTGTTTCTATTTTTACTGTAATAATATGCAGGAAGCAATAATTTTTTATTGAATCTTGTAGAATAATCGTGGGTGTCGGAAGGTGTTTTTAAGAGATCAAGGTTTTTGTAAATTAACGTGACTATTTTGTAAATATACAAGTTTGTTGCAGTAAAGATATTTAAATTCTTAAAATAAAAACGACATGAATTTCTAGGTTTTAACATACATAACAAGCGGATTACTCGTTTTTGAGTTATAAAGAGAGAATGACTTAGAATAGAGCCTCCCCAAAATTCAATTCCGTATGCTGTGAAAGTATGAATAATAAACTGAGAGTGCGGGTTGGAATCCTCATTCCCCTCTTACTGTACCTATTGCACAAACCGACTGTGTTCTCCATTCAGCTCGGAGATATGAGTGTGCCAACTAATGTCCCTGTCGATATATATTACCAAAAATTTATGTTTTTAGTAGCCTTAATGTCTCCAAAATTTGAAATTATGCTTGTGGAACGGATTTAGAGATTTGGAAAGATATATTGTTTGTTTTTTCAAAGTTTAATATAAGTTTATTCGACTAAAACCACTCGTTGACACAGTTAAATAATTCTTGATTATCTAATAATAGTTGTTGAAAATCACTGTTTTTGTTTAAGACGTTAGTATCGTCAGCAAAAAGAATAAAAGTTGCAGATGGAAAATTATATACTAGGTCATTTATGTACAATAGGAAGAGAACAGGTCCCATAATTGATCCCTGAGGCACACCGTATCTTAGAGGTTTAGATAAGGACTGTACCTTTTTATAAATGTCAACTGTGTAATCCACGAGTTCTACAATGATTTCGCGATGTCAAATAAGACTTAAGCCAGCTGTGTGGTATAACCCTAATTGCGTAATACTCTAATTTTGCTAGTAATATATTATGGTTCACACAATTGAATGCTTTAGACAGATCGCAAAATATTGCGAATAACATGTTTTTTGTTCTCCAAAATACCATAGGTTTACAAAGTTCAAAACTTCTTTTTGATGTCGATGGAAATTTTGTTTCAATAATAAACAACAAGAAAAAGCAGTAAAGCATATTTATTTATGTAACTAAGTGGAATTTAACGTCTAAGCACCCATAACATAACACTTCAAAATATGTTAAAATCTGGACATAACCTTTTGTACATTTTCCATCTCTCCACATCTTATGTGATTAAACTGCTCATACTGTTTTGTCGATCAGTTTGCTCCAGTTACAACTGATTATAATCATTTCAAAAAAAACACTAGCTAAAGTGATTGTTATCAGAATAAACAGTTAAATCACTTCAAAAAATATGTCGTAATATGGTTCAATTGAACAACTTTAAACTTATATTTTTGATTCTTTTGAAAATGTTCTGTTATTTAACATTACATAAAGACGAGTTTCTCAACATTCACAGTAACTACATAAAATAACTGAGTATGATCAAGTTACGTAAGTATTACGATTCAGCTGACTATGTTACGATGAAATTGATTTAAAAAAAGGTCACCCCATATGATTACACGATATACATTTGTTTTTTATTTGCCTCAGAATACTACTCCTATACAAAAATATTCAATATAAATTTTCGTAATTATCGCTTCACGAAAAGCATAAAACTGATCTATGGTCGTTCAATATTATCTCCTTTTTCCACATACATATACAGGGTGATTCAGGTGTTATCTCGATAACTTCAGGAATTGATAGAACTCACCAAAATAATGAGGGTTCCTCTGATAAAGTATATCCCAAAAACGCTTCCTTTCCAAGATAGATGGCGCCGAACTTTACTATTTTAAAAAGTTTTTAAGAATATCACGGAAACATGATATTCTTAATTCAATGTTATTACTTAAAACACCTATTCATACATTTACAGTAATCTCTTGCTGAAACGGAGACTGCCTGATACATCGAGGATTGATTTGTCACCAAACAGGAAGGTTATGGTAATTTACAACTCCCACTCGTGAAATTAGATTCGTCTGTCCATAAAACTTTTCAAACATTGAGAATTGATTTCTGCATAATGTAAGACCCAGCTACAAAAGTTGATACGTTTTTCAACATCTCCAGGAAGCAACCTTGTACTGGTTGTAGTTGAAAAGCCCTCCAATGATCTCATCTAATTACTCTTAACACTCGTGACTGGGATACATGGAGCTCCCGGGCTGCTCGGCGTGTGCTTAAGGTTCTGTTTGCACCAAAAATTCGAATAATTCGGTCATTTTTCTAGGATGTATGTTACGAATAGGTTCATTATTGCGACGCAAACCATATTCACAAAAATTTCGATGCACGTCGATAAGAACCTGTGTATTAGGAATAACGTGTTCGGTATTCCTCAACTGCAGCATTAGAATTGCCATTACAGAAGCCATTAATAAAATGGATATCAGCGTATTCTGCATTGGAAAAAGTTCTTGACATTTAACAATAATGTTACTCTCGAATGGACACTAATAATTATAATATCTCGACAAACGTCACTTTGAATAAACACTACGAGTTTTGTCTTCACGGCTTACTGTAATACTAAATAAAATTTACGCAACTGTACTATGCATTATCATGATTATGAATTTTGTCAAATATTTCAAAAATAAAGCAAAATATCAAAAAGTACAAGAATAGAAATCACTTGCAACAGGACGGTGAATTTAATCTTTAAGATGAAATTTAACCGGTGGCGTAACAGAGAAATTTCGGGTGGGTTTTAGGTGCACGTTATAAAGCATCACCCCATGTGAGGATTGTTACAATTGTACCACTAGATAATGCCTACGACCAACCACGTAAGTACACCAAATATGAAGATGGTGACACTTTCCGTTTCCGTGGTATTCTTAAAAAAACTTTTTAAAATAGTAAAGTTTGGCGCCATCTATCTCGGAAAGGAAGCGTTATTGGAATATATTTTATCAGAGAAACCCTCATTATTTTGGGGAGTTCCATCAATTCCTGAAGTCATCAAGATAAAACCTGAATCATCCTGTATATTTCACAGTAACACTAGTAGATAGTACAGTATTTGTGCATATTTCAGATATTTAGCTTACTTGTCAACTTCTTTACTTCTTGACGAAGCGATTGGCATTTTTCGACAATACCCACCTGATGGAGCCATACCAGATCTAAAAGAATTAGTTGCTCGTCCCGTTCAAGCTGCAGAATGGGAAACAGACCCCACCTGGCAAGATACTCTTGTTGGACTTCCAGACGACTTTCAAATGTTGGAATGTTGTATACATGCTACACCTGCAGAATGTAATAATGATCACAATTTAGATAAGGTATTAATTTTGGACAAGATTAATTCATAAGCATGAGACCCCACTAGTTAAGTCGCTTGCCCATGAGATAAGTACTGTGGTATTTGTACGGACTATGTTTTCTCATAACAAATTTGCTTTCAATGCTTGTAATTTCAGTAAAAATAATTAGACTTTATGTCTGATAAACAACAGCAAAAATCCATTGGCTCTAAGCCAGGTGATTTTACAAGTGAATCCAAGGGTTTCTTGCACTATTCAAAAAACCACGCGTTTGATACCACTAAGAACATTGTAATGAAAAATTATTTCAAATATTCACTTTAGATTCTTGATCAAGAGTTTCAGCTGTTCATCTATATAGCCAGGCCCTACGAGTTTCTGATAAGAAATGGCAATGACAGAACACGAGTGGCATCCTGGATGCAAATGCTTTGCTCGATCCATGGAAACGATTGCTGTTCCAGCATGAAAGCAATTAGAAACGATTACATGATGGCTCTCTTAGGGTAACATTATTATATGTATATTAAATACACTTTATCTACGTCGGTGTTGTTATAGGCTATTAAACAAATTAATTTGAGTTTTGTTAAGATCTTTATTACAGCACTAGTGCTGTTATGAATCCTTAACCGCATTGTTTTTTTTCTAAAACAAGAAATGGCATGAATTGAAACGGAATTTATTTATTAGCAATAACAACACCGATACTTAATTTTTATATAAATTACCATGTAATCATTTTGTTAAAACTGAAAATAATTGGATTTATTTAGAATTTTACGTACAACTTTCTAATATTTGTAATATTAATTTATCTTGCGCATAATATTAAATGGAAACTTATTATCATGGTGAGGAAACCAGTCCGGAGTCCACGATTGGTAGCTACTTCTACCTCATATAGTTGACAGAAGGACATACGTTAGTTTAGGTTATTATGAGTGGGTCCTTGTGGACCCTCCACTGCGGCCATTAGCAGGCTTATTGTTGCTCGAAGGACATACGTAGACAAATAAAAGGAAAAGTATAATATAAGTTATGAAATACATACCGCTTGATACAATATATTATTCAGAATGACTGAAGTCTGCCATCGCATTAGCATACATGATCACGTCAAAACTAATACTGGAATTAACACATGCACCGAGGTTAATGGTGCCTATTCTAAATAGTTCACATAGACAGGCACTGATAAACCGCGCAGATAATTTTCACAAATTTTACACACCGTCTTGTACCAGATTCTGTGTAAAATGTTTTTTAGTTCATTTTTTATAACCTGACTTTTGCTGTCTGATAGAGACAAAGCCTTTTGAACATTCAAAATTCCTAGTATAACATTAACAACCATATTCCACGGAAAGTCAGTTGTTTATCCACTGTCACAAAAATTTATTTCATAGTCATCTATAATATTGTTCAAAACATTTTTATACAAACTTGGTAGATATGTTTTACGCAATATATGGCTACTAGGTGAAGCAAAACTACAAGCACAGAACACGACACAAAAATCGTTAAAAAAATTCACTTTTTGTAACTATTCCAGCAGTATTTTGTCGAATTAAATACACACAAACAAAATGACCATTTCATCTATACTCACAATATACAAGCAAGATATGCGCGAGGTATCAACATTTATTGCACCACAATTCACAGAACACCGAACTACAAAATACAACAATTTTCCGAAAGTTACTTTTTGCAAGAATGTACCGATGTAGGCACTAACACAAACGTTATGCGAATGACGGTCCCCACTCTAAATATCCACTCTTATCTAGCCACGATATATTTTCAATCATTTTTTGTAGTTTATACACAAACGGTAGTAACTGTGTCATTGCCAAGAGCATTTTATGCGGGAATCAAACCAAACACCACAGCGATCTGCACGCTTTTATGTCACTAAGGTAACTGAACTGGGCCAACTGGACCAACTGGGTAAAAGCGATCAAGGTGCCTTTAAATTAGTTATACCGGATACCCGCAGAGCCCTGCAGCTCTCTGTCTCGATCCTGGTAATACTGGTTGCATATATTACAGGTACATAAATAAACGCACCACATGAATTTGTATGTGGTGTGTATATTAGATAGAGAGAGATAGATAAGTCTTTATTTGTTCTTCAGATATATCCAAATGGATGTGGAACTGTCACAGAATAAAACTAAGTAAAATTATAACATAAGTAAAAAAGTTAAAAACTTAAAACTAAATAATACAAATACACATATTAAAATACATATTATTTAAAAATTCTCATTTTTGTCGTCTTCAAGTTGAATTTTTGCATCAAAATCAAACCTTCTGTATGCGACTTTCTTGGGCCAAAAGTTTTCCTCATAGATCATTTCTTTTTTTGTCAAAATTTATTCCGACTTTAAAACACTGACAGTCTTTCCTGATATTGTCATATTTGGTTTTCATATGTTCGACCACTACTTCATTGTCATCTTGAAGATTAGTTTTTTTCTTTATGTAGTTCTTTATTTTTTCATCGGTGACATGATCTTTCACTCGCGATATGAAAAGCCATACTTTTTTTATTGCTTTCTTTTCCCATAAAATTATTATCTCCATTTTTCGTTTCTGCCGTTCCAAAATTGATCTCCCTTCGTTTGATTCTTTTGTTGTTCCCTGTGATTTGTTCATTTTTATTTTGTTTTTTGTCAGTTATTAAGGCTTGTTTATAAGTGTAATCACCTTGCCTTTCATTTTGAGGGTTTCTCTTACTTGATGAAGAAATTGTTTGATTATTAAAATGTTGCATGTTTGACGCGATATGAAAAGCCATACTTTTTTATTGCTTTCTTTTCCCATAAAATCATTATCTCCATTTTTCATTTCTGCCGTTCCAAAATTGATCTCCCTTCGTTTGATTCTTTTTGTTGTTCCCTGTGACTTGTTCATTTTTATTTTTGTTTTTTGCCAGTTATTAAGGCTTGTTTATAAGTGTAATCACCTTGCCTTTCATTTTGAGGGTTTCTCTTACTTGATGAAGAAATTGTTTGATTATTAAAATGTTGCATGTTTGACGTAATTGGTCCTAAATTAATAATTTCCTGCATTATTTGAGTTTGGTTGTTTTCCATTATGCTCAAATTACTTTCTTGTATTTTTTTATCTGGTTTTTTGTTAGAGAATTTATTTATATTTATATTCTCAGGCTTTTTATGATTTCTTTCTTCTGATACTGTTTTTGTAGAAGTATCTTTTTTGTACTACATGTACACTAACCTTTCTATTTATTTACTTACTTGTTTATTTATTTATATTAGTTGAATAAGCAATTTTGATGATTGAATAAAAGTTAAGAATCTTACTCAGTTAGTCAATGACATTTTCTACAAACTGTAAAAATTTATATTGAGTCTTGTATAAAATGTCACCATCTGGCAAAAACCAACGTGGAGGTGTGAATATTTTTTGCCAGGATAGGATAGGAATATGAAAGGTGTTAGTATGATGGAATGTTAGAATTAAATTAGAATTAAATAACTTTTTCAAATAAAAATATAACACAACAAATAAAACAAAAAGAAAGAAATAAATAAATATTTGCATTTTGTTAAAAACCCAAAAAAAACCAACTCTATAAATCTTTTCAACCGTTCATCGACTGAACGTAAAAAACGTTTAACCAAAAAATGCTGCGTGACAATTGAATCACAAAAAACAAGAAATAAATATTCAAAATTTGTTAAAAACTCAAATAAAATCAATTATAAATCTCTTGAACCATTCAAGCTAAGTTGCTTCGATTAAACGTAAAAAAATATGTAAACAAAAATACTAAGTAGCAATTGAATTATCAGAAGAATATTCTGAATTAGAATCGTCACCGGTTTGCATAATAATTGGTGCTACGGGTGGCAAAATAGGATACTCGTTTTCTTTTTTGTATAACATGACTTTCGCATTTTCCCCATATGTCGTTATTGCTCACTTCATTTACTACTTGTCGTATATTATCAAGTACTACTGCGATTAAAATTGGTGACTGATTGCATTTCCGTAAATGTTCCTTTATAGTGCCCCAAACCATCTCGATCGAATTAAATACGCAATAATACGGTGGAAACCGCGCGAGCGTATGACCGTATCTCTTGCAAAGATCATCACCCACATATTCGTTTTTAAACTTATGCTCCTTTATACGTTTTAATAATTCTTTCTTTATCGGAACCTTTTCAGGGATGTCCATATTTCTATTCCTCATAAATTTTAAAATATCCTCCTTTTTGGTACTATTATTAGGTATTTTATGTAATAAACGCGAGTTATACGAAGCATTGTCCATAACAATGACCGAATTTGGAGGAATGTTAGGTAGAAGCTGTTCAGCGAACCATTTTTTCGAACAAATCTGCAGTCATGTCTTCATGATAGTCAGTAGAGGATTGTGTTATGTTTTTTGGCCGACAAGATCAATGCGTTGGGTACAATACCGTATGTGCTTCCAGCATGAAGAATTATAACTCACTTTCCTCTCGAGCAAGGTGTATTCAAACTACAATTTTTAGAGTCATCTATCCAACCGTACTGAACAACATCGTGTGTGTCAAACCAGGTCTCATCGAGATATACTATATGCCTATTTGATTCACGGTATTCTTTCATTTTATGTAAGTATTCTCGTCGAAGTTCAACGATACGTCGCGATTTCATTATTACCATTCAATTATCTATTTTTTTGTGTTTAAAGCCGCAATCTAATAAAATACCTCGTAGCGTTTCTAAAGATTTATAATTATAATCCGGATAATCACGAAATTTATCACGAATCATTTCTAAAACTGGTACTATATTTTCCTCATAGAAACTATAAATCATTCGCCGAATAACGTCTTTCGAAGTATCGGCAATTCTACAAAAATTTTCGTTTTCTTCCTTTCCGCTTTGTAGAGTGATCTATAACATCCCCTTCCTTAATAACGCGATCGTAGAAGTCAAAAGTTTAGTTAATTCATGAACTCCATTTACAATGTCATTGTCTGTCATTTCAATATTTTCACTCTTTAAACATTCATAAATATTTAAAATAAGACATTGAACATGTAAATCCTTGTTCTTAGTAAACTCCGAACTAGTTTCAATTAACGGCGCCACCGGTTCAATATTTTCTTCAGATAATTCATTTTCATGCGTTTCAAAGGGCATCCAAAAAGCCATGTTAATAATAATAATTAACGCAAATATTGAAATATTACTAAAGCCACTTAATAAGATCACTAAAATGCTATAAATACCTCACAGAAAATAATTCTATTTATCCAAAATTATTACATGAACCGCACTGTACGGTCAATATAAACAACTAGTCCAGTAGTCTATTCAAATCACGACTTAATTCGTCAGAGATTGGACACTACCGAGTTTCACATCTGGTCCGCTGCATTGCCACATTCTCATATCGAATGTAATGTAGAGGTATCTACAAGGATACGGGGGTATATTACCTGTGGAGTTTAATTTTATTTATTGTTTTTAATTGTATATATTTTTACATGCTTTGTGCATGGTAAATGCACTCAAAGTTCCTAAATATTTCTTACAAGGGAGAAATAAAATAAATTTCTGCCCTGTTTAACCAGCGAAAATGTCACTTTTATAGACATAAACATTAATGTCCAAGTTCCAGTCCTATTGGTAGGCAACCCGTATGTCACGACAGTATTACGTAGGATGTATAATTATGTGACGTCACACTAAAAGAGTATTCAATTTTTATTTTAGATACCTCCAAGACCTTAGATCGGTAGGACCCTTTGCTGATTTACCTAGTTGGAAAACGTTACAGCCTTTAGCTGAAGCTGCCAAGGCAGCAGCTGAAAATAAACCTATCTTGGATCCTACTGGATGCGAGGCTAACGAGTTTCTCATGAATCAACCTATGCCTGACGATGGTGCGTTTTGCTATATAGCCTTAACCGGAGACTTAGTGGCAACTAATTTAATCACTAACTGAAATATATTAATTTTAAAAATGTAGCAAATGAAGTTAACCGTTTACTGTTCAACCAATGATAATAAAACCAGCAAAGGCAGACAGTGGTTCGTGTATGTTAATTTGAGATTAATTTGTGAGGGTGTATCAGCCAGTGAATTAATATACTGAGGTAGTATTCACCCAAAAAAAAAGACAGAATCTTGACCAAAAACACGTTTTGAAAACCTTGTTTTTGTATTTCGATTAGGGAAAACAAGGACATCAGAGTGTTGTTATTTCTTTGATCAATTCACTCCACTGTGCCGATGACAATCAATAACTTCGAAACACTGGTATAGCTCACTTGCACCAGCTATGTTTCTTTTTCTTTAAACTATTTGATACTGGTGCCTGTATTGTATTCGATTGAACATTTTATAGAGGAAGCAGTTTAAAAATATCTCGATCAAAAACTATTTCTGAGATTAATTATTCATCGTTAATTAGTTGAAAAGTAATAATTGCGGATTATCGAATACCCATGTACTAGTGTAAAACATTATACAAATTTCTTTATTAAGAATATGTCGTTATCTTGGAGAGTGTGTGGTCAATTTTTTAAAACAATTTATATCATAATATGCATCTGGTCTGAATAAATAAAGGTCTCTGCAAGACACTGAGGTGTATTTAATTTATCAGCTCAATGTGATCAGTATAAAGTGATTAAAATACTTATGAAATCCCCACACCCCAATCAAATATGTAAAAGTTGAGATAAGTTTCTGACTAAAACACCCTCCACTTATTAAAGTAGGTTTAAAGTTAAGGGTTGCCTGTTTGTTTCAAATAATCTTATGTAAATCTGTTAAGGCTTATAAAGAGAGAGAAATGCGCGTTGTTCATGAATTAGAAAGAGTTAACTTGCGTGGATCTAGTCGGCTTCAGACTTACAGGGTGTAGTGTATATTAATACAAAATAAAAGTAAATGTGTTAATTTTCTGATGATACCATTAATAGAGATGGTAATGTTTTATTTCATTCTGCCTATTCAGTGCATTATGATAATAATGTATTGTAGTTCTATTCGGATTCTTTATTGAATACGCTGAAGACTTTCGGTAATGGGTTGGATCAAAGTAATATATACTAAAAACTTCTTCGTGGTACTGTAATCGTAAGTAAATAGGTGCATAATTATCCTTTTTGCGATAGAGACTCGCAACGCTTCGGATTAAATATGGTTACAACCAAAGTTACAATCAATAGAGAAACATATCATTTCAATTATGTTACGCACCATTTATTTATTTATTTATTTAACTACACTATCACACAGTAATGTGGTTACCAATTACGGGATAGGAACACAAACTATAAACAAAATAGTGCAGCAAATATCTGCCGATAATTACACAATATTAGATCAGCATTAAATACATTATATTGCAAAACATAGTTTTAAAATAGCAGTATATAACATAATACAGAAACGATAGACAGACAAAATTAGAAAGAAAAAAATGTTAAAAACAATTAAATTAACACAAAGTGACTAGAAGCTAACAATTATAAAAAAAGAGGAAAAAAATAGAAAAAGAAATTAATAAATAGATTACTAACTAATACACTAAGTAGTTCAGATCTATTAGGTAAATTGCTAATATTTTTTTAGAATTTGTTCTTGATTTCATTTATTTTACAATTGAAGATAGCAATACTGTCTTTAACCTCTAAATAATTAGAGAAAGCTTGAAACTGGAGATGCCTTTAATAGGTTAGTTCGAGGAATGGACAGATGAAATGTTTCAGGAGAACGCGAAAAATGATAGAGTGCTTGGATCTTCTTTCCTTCAGTGACAGAAAATCATATAAATTTAAAAGCAAATCATGGGGAAAAAGATAGATAGAGTACAAAGTTTTTGCAATTCCCGTGCTAAAATTAAACCGTTTTTTCTTGTATTTTAAAAGTGCATTGTACATTTATTTTATTGTAGTGTTCTCGTTCATGTAGTCAGATATTATATCAGATGGTTCAGAAGCCATCGAAATCTTTCATAATAAGTTAATAATTTTATGTTTATAAGATTTACGCGATAAGCTTTAGACCATACCAATCAACAATTTCTTCGCTAAAAATAAATAAAATATAGCTTTTAAACACAGAAGGAGCCATGTTCGGTAATATATCTTTACTACTATCATTGAAAGTAGGTTGTCCCGCTATCAGCTCATTACAAAAAGTTTTTTGCTAAGCGAACAGAAAAATCACTGCTGATGGCCGAGCGGAGAGTGAGCTTTTTGATGAAGAGATATAGACAATTTAACTAGAAATGGTCTAACATTGCTAGTTGGAGTATGGAATCGCTCAGAGTTATAGCAGAAGTTCACACAGAATAAGAAAAATTGAGTATTTTCATCAAAGAAGTCAGAAAAAAAATCTTGTGTGGTAATTCGAGCGAAAATATATTTTCCTCTCTCACATATTTTTGAGAACAATTTCTGAAACGGAGAAGCACTACTTTTCACTCTAGTTACTACTACTGGAAATTAGTAAGACACCTGATTTGTCAAACCTGCAAGCTCAAATTGATGGGGAAGATATTGCATCCGTCGAAACTTTCAGTAATCGACAAAATTTTTGATTGGACATAAGCGGCTGCAATAAAAACGAGGTGAAATTGTTTAAAAAATACTACGTTTTGGCGGGTTTCACATCGACCCTAAATGAAAATGCCACCGTGACGTCCACGATTCGAATATTTCAAATGGCATTGTGAGGAGAGTGATACAAACAGTAACTCAATCGTCAAGTTCATCTTTCAGGATATTTTAGTGCAGATACCTACTTGAGTGTAGTAATAAAGAAGATAATAATCTTGCTGAAAAGTAATTCTTCATCGAACTAATTATCATTATTCTCAGCAATTTACGTAATAAGTGAATCAAGGGATCTGGAGGTATATTGGTCCCGAAAATTTTTATAAATGGAGGTACTACAATATGTGGTCCAAACCTTTAGTTTTTGTGGAAACTGGAAGTGAGTTTTCTTGAAGACATGCATATGAGTAAGGCTAGTATGGAATATTCTGACAAATGGCTGTTGCAAGAAATGTACATTCATACCTAATATGATTGGTGTAGGAATTGGTCTGTTATGTACGCATTTAGCGCTGCTCGAATTATGATGACAAACTGACACTTTTTTAAAATAACTATTTTGAATTCAGTATTGAAATGTATCCCAGTTAAAAACTGATTGGTTTCCTTCATGAATATAGCATCTGATTTATTTTATGAGGAAAATTTTTTCAGTGTTATTGCTGTTATATATACACCCTGTATGTTGAAAGAGTTAACTGGAGAAAGTTTAGGATGAAGAATAGACGCATTTAGCGAATAAACTTGGCACCCACCTGGTTGTTCTCAGATTATTTAAGCGTTTCTTAATACAGGCCATTATTTAACATCGCAAGTATGCTAATTAGGAGCTTCGAGTGTGTTTATTACAGCCGCGCGCTTGGGGCTGATACGCCGAGTTATTGTTGTTTAAATACCAACTATATACGGCTTTGTGCGCTCTCATATATATAAATCCTTACAAATCACAGAATAATATTATGTAACGTACAAGGAGAGGCAAATTAGTTAATGGCTGCATGTGATAATAAATCGCCGCAGTATTAAACTACTAAATAGCATGTTATCACAAATCTATTTGAACCATTAATATCAACATCATAAAACCACCCTGTATAAATTCCGCAGTGCAATTCATCCATCAAAAGGTACTAGCGTCAGGAATGCACAATATAGGTTAAGACTAGTTATTTTTCATTGACAGTTTTGATGCCTGACATTTCCGTATCAGTATATAGCTTTAAGTCCCATTTTATTTACTATATTCATTAAAAGTTTCCTTACATTGAAGAACTGTGATCCAGTTAGCTGTGATGCTGATGATATAGTATTATTTTGTAAAGATAAATCATGGAAGGAAAAAAATTGACGAGATTGTTGAATGTTTTTTTAATCACAAACTACCAACGGCGGTTCGTGGGTCAAGAGATAGGGAGGTCAATTAGAAAAGTTTACTATATTACCTACCTTTTAAAGTGATTTAAATTCCAAGTCGATCCTCCGGTCTTTTTGAGATGCAAAGTGGTCAATTACTTTTTCATTAAAGTCTTTTATCTTCTTTATTAATGCCCTTTCTATGGTAAGCATAGCTAAAGAAGATAACCTTTCCTGACCCATGGTATTTCTTAAAAATGTCTTTATTCTTTTTAAGGTGGAAAAACAACGTTCACTTTCGACGGTAGTCATAGGGAGAGTACACAAGATTTTTAACAGTTTGACACTTTCAGAAAAAGTATTGCACAAATTATTGTTAATAAAAAGCTGTAACAAAGCAACTGCAGCTTCACTATTGGAAAAATCTTCTCGGCTATATAATATTTCTAATTCAGTTTTAAGTTTCAAATGATTTATGACTGGATACTCCTTTTTAACTAATTTAAACATATCTTGAGGAAAGCTTTTTTTATAATCTTTAAATCGATCTGCGTGAAATAACTGAGACACTGCTAAATGATTACTGAAGGCAAACCTGTTTTTGATCTCAGATGTAATTATATTACAAACTTCTAATGAAATTCTCCTTTTTGATTCTTCCGTTTTACATCTCTGGGCAGACTTCATGGATATCTCCTCCAAACAGTTATTCAAAATTTTATTTCTGATGTCTTCAATTTTACTATTAAAAACGCTAATACACTTATTTACTGTTATGACATCGATATTACATTTTTGTAATCGATTGAACAATATATCACAATGAGGCATAACTATATGAAAAAAATTTAACCAGTAAAGAAAATGTTCATTTTGTAAGTAGTTTTTTAAACCAATAGCTTGGTTTAGAGTGTTGTTTTCTGATTCATTATCAATGATTTTTTCTAAACAATCTAATATTTCTGTTCGATAGGTATAAACAGTCTCTATGCACTTTGTATTAAAATTCCATCGTGTTGGAGCCGCTTTAAGTAATCTCACCTTAACAACATTATCTAACACGGCTGTTCCTTTTGGCGATTTTCCAAAGAATGAAGAAAAGCTATGTAAATTAGCAAAAAAAAAATGTTATGCTTTTATCCTGACTTGATGCTTTTTGTAAATTTAAATTTAGTTGATGAGCGTAACAATGAATAAAATTTGCTGAAGGATAACTTTTTTTAATTGAAAATACCTATTAACTTCTTTTTTCTTATCAAGAGATGTTTGCTTTATCGTCATATTAGGTTTTGGACGGCCACCACCTTTGAATTTCACACTGTTTTACTTAATTTCACGACAAGTAGAGATTTAATAATAAAATGTTCACAAATAAAAACATTAAAAACAACGCGACAGAATTTACCGACCAACCCGTACCTAGTCAGCATTAAGACTGCTGACTAGCGACTGCCTATTAAATTTCGTGCGTTACTGTTTCCATAAAATGTCAGGAACATTGTCCCCGTTCGTGTTTTCTGTCTCTTTTGCTTTCTGACGATTCGCGCATAAGTCTATTTCACTTTAGTTCGTTGTAAATTCGGTCCGTAGCTAGCTTTGAGGACACGTTGTGGGATTGACCCAAGATTTTTAAATTCTATAAATGAATAATGTAATGAATATCAATGTAGAGGCTCGGTGCTCGGTGCTCGGAGGGGATACGAAATCCTGCGATCTAGATATTTGAATAGTATTGTGCATAGAATGAACTAGAAACTTTAATATATTTTTTAAGAATATTAAAAATATATATATTATATATTTTTGAACTTCAGAAAATGAATAGCTCTATTTTTTTTTGTTGTGGGAGGTCATTGACCAAATGATCCTATAGAAGAAACGCCAGTGCAAACTACTACTGACAAACGTAATTATCTAGTTTTTTATACTAAGGGCCAATCTTTCCATCTCCTATAAAATTTATTCGGTAGATAGTTTCCTTGGATATAATTGTATAAATAATTATTTTCGTGAAACATGAATGAAATAGATTTAATGGGAGATGGAAAGTTCATCTATAACAAGCAGTAATTATAGAAAAAGCAATCATGTCTATAGAAGATGTAAAAGATCTAGAAATAAAAATTGATCTACCTTAAATCATTAGATTCATATATCTAGAAAATATACTGGACTTACCTAATTCAAAAATGTTATATTATGCTTTGGCAGAATCGCGGCTAACTTGTGAAAGGTTGGGTTGAAGTGGAGTTGTTTAAAAAAAATTGAAAATCATACAAAAATTCTCTATAAGCATAATATACGGGTATTTTCAATTTATTTTATTTGAAAACCGAAAACCAGAGATAAAAATAAGACACGCCTTTTTTATTTTTTTATTTTTATTTATATCAATATTTCGTGACGTCACTAAGTGCAAATAAAGCGCCAAATGTAGTTATATATAGCTGAACATACCTACAATCTGCAATCTGCAATTCTATGAAACCGTAACTTCATTTTTCGTTTCTTTATTATTGTAAAAATATATCAGATTATCTGATCTACTATCTACATATTTTATTTTCATATTTGTGTGTTTTTAGAATGTTTAAAATAAATACATAAACAAAAATGCTAAAACAGGAGTCACAACAGAATAATAGAAGTATCAATTTTGCCCGACTTCCAAAAATTTTTTTGGTGATTTCCCTAGTTTGCGCTTAGTGACGTAATTATGAAGAATTTTAACTTTAAATTGGAACTATTTTATAGTGCTATGTAATATATTTCTTTCGGTACCAAAAATACGAAAAAAAATAAATTCAAAATATAAGCATTTCCACTTTCATTTGAAACCAATGAAAATGCCCCATTACTTTATAGCGAAGGTAGCATCCTTGATATTAGACAAATATGGTATTTTAACTTTTTAAAATTTTCAGTTTAAAACAAAAACAAACTTAAACCAATAGTTCATGTTTACTAAACAAGAAATAAATCTAAATGTCTTTACATAGCAGAAGTCTTTGTCACTTCTTAGTTGTATAATAAATTTTCAAATGAAGTAAAACATATTTACCATTCAAAAATTAAAACGCAAAATGTGAAAAAAACATGTTTTATATATTGGTAGAGATGAAGCTCATCTGCAAATAAATGTTACAAATAATAATTAATTGGAGTAAGAAGAAACAAAACAAAACGACAAATATCAAATAAAATTATGATTATCTGCTCAGTGGTATCGAGACAATGACCCAAATGACCGGGGTTCAAATCCAGGCCAGACAAGTCGATGAGAGGAACAGTTTGCGTCAACATTTTTTGAAAAGGATGTTTGGGTTACATTATTATTAATTTCTAATTTTATAATTTGTAAAATTGAATGCACATTATCATAAATATTTTATTTATATCCCATTTCCGGAAATAAGTATGGTTTAATAATTTTACAGTTGGCACGAGTGATATTAGAACAAATTGATTGAACATAAAACCTTTTCCAACTAAGAGCTTTCAGAGGGTCTTTGGAGAACTAGTAGATAAATTCAATAAAAAAATTCATTAAAAGTTAACAGCCAATGAAAGTGATCGATTTTCAACTTGTCAAACTTATTTGAAACCGCACTAAGTAGTATATAAGGTCGAGACTTCAATATTCAATGGAACACGTTGACCAGCGTTTGTCACAGGGGACGTTTGAACACTGTTCTTCCATTTTTCCATCTAAAATAACCAAGAGCTAATGGAAAATGCATTTGCCTGATACATTTGGTCAATTTAATGCTGTTAGCATTAGTCTGCCTCTACGAAAAGCCCCTGTCTGTCCTGTAAGGATATATTTCTATGTGAAATACTTTTGTATATAATGTTCTTGATATTTATTACTAATACTATCAAATGTTATAATACATCATGTGTTTAATAATTAAAATGAAACAAGAGATGTTTTTATAATCGATTAACAGAATTTTAATTATTCTGTATACACTCACCGGCATAAAGCATGGGATGGCAAGAAAAATTGGTATACCTTTAATTAAAATGTTTCTCAGTGTACACAAAATACATAGGATCATTTGTTTTGTATTCTTGCAGTTTTTTTTGTTAATTTTCTCGTCCCAATTTTTCTTTTCCTTATCATTTTAAAAACTGACAAATTTTAACATTTTTAATCATTGTGGCCATTTTCGAAAATGCCCTTATTTTCGGAAGATTCCGCTAGAGCAGTATGGTGAGGGCGAAGAGGAAGATACGGGCGATGCATGTTAGTGTGAGGGTGAGCTTCGGTGGTGGTTTTGTAATGGTGTGGGCTGGCATATCTTACGCGGCTCGCACAGAGCTTGCGTTCGTAGATGGAGGTGCTTTAACAGCTAGAAGGTACATTAATGACATTTTGGAAAGGGGTGGTTTTTGAGGGGTTTATTGTTGGTCCATTTCTAATACTCTATAATGTTAGTCCGCACGTGACCAGAATTGTCAGAAACTACCTTCATGACGTCTGTATTGAAGCCCTCGACTGGCCAGAACTTAGTTCTGACCCAAATCCCATAGAACACATTTGGGATATGCTGGGAAGAGGGTTCAAGGAACGTCGTGGGCAGTTGTTTAGGGATGCACTACAGGAAGGGTGAAATAATATTCCTCAAGAAGCCAACCAACAGGTAATTGAAGACATGTAACGTAAACTTGAGACTGTAATCAGGGCTGTGGGAGGTAATACTCGTTATTAAATAAAGCAATTTCATTTTATAATCCCCTATTATTATATTTGTTCATGGCATGTAGCCAAATTCTCCTCAAACACCTTTTATCCTAAAAATTCAAGTTATCCTTCTAAAATATCTCGAATTTTATAAGAAATTCATCTTTTTCAAGCTATACTATACTATAGAAAAGAAAATATTCTAATATGTGCTTATTTTAGCATAAAAGTATTTGCTTCCACACTTCTCAAGTGACGAACATATGAATTAAAAAAAATTTACTACTAGACGAACTATGACGAATATTACGATTTCGTCAAAGAAAGTTTTATGTGTGTCTGTATCGCGACAGCAGTCACAATTTTTGAGAAAAAGCTCTCAAATTTGGTACATATCTTCTAGATGGCAAGAAAAAACATGGGTTCCTTGGCAGGCAAAATAGACCTGCTGGAATGGGATTTACAGGACTCCAACTTTCTTGTATTTAACTTTACAAAAAAAATCATCATTTAATTTATTTGACAGTAATTTAAGGTACATCTTCGTTGTTTTTAATTAACCGGAGGACGCTGATATACATGTGTTATTTGTGGCGATGTGAGACTAAGCGTATTATTGAAACAGAATAGCTCAACGACATTAACATGATATATCTTTAATACTTCTTGAGCTAACTTGTTTCAATAATAAGCTTGCTCCCCCACCCAAAGCAGACATGAATATCAGCGCATTCTGGTTAATTTAAAACGACGAAACTGTACATTGCAAAGATTGTTTTTTTTTTCAAGATTAACCAAATATTTAAGTATTAAAAAAAATTCGATAAAATAAGCAGGAAAACAAATTATGATTTTTGATTGCTTTCTTTTATTAAGATGAAAATTGAACAAGACATCGAACATTTAATTCATTACGTACAAACTGAGAATTTAAGTTTGACAGTAAGATACAACTTTTTGAGTATTTTCTCGTACTTTATAGTTCCGTATTTGTAATTCAACTAATGTTTGTAACGTACGTATTTAATAGAATTGACCGACCGGATAAAACAATTTATGATAGCAATAAAATTTCATGTTTTTGGTGTTTTAATGGGATTAACTCAGCTCATAATTGCCAAGTGCAATTTTTAAAGGTATTAATGTATTCAGTGATGCGAAACTAGCTGGATATAATACGTAGAAATTTGTAAAAAATTGTGCTATTGTGTACCCTATTCCTTATGCTGAAATGTATGTAAATGAAGACAGATATTTATTTAAAAGCCATCGGATTGAAAAATTAATTGATGCATTGCAATTCCGTATTCAAGTAAATAAAGTTTGTCGAAAATAAATGAGTACATTGGACTCACATTAAGCCCTATAAATATATCCATTGACAAAAAATTGGTTACATGGAATTCATTTTACTTAATCTAATGGAGTATATAGCGTAGTGAAAACCAACAGAATCGAATTTATTTTTGATGAATATTACTTGTGCATACAACTAATAACTGCTCGACTGCTTCATTTATTTTTGAATATATAATTCGTTTTTAAATCAAATTTATAAATAATTTGCGATATTTTATCTTTGGAATTATTCATTCAATTTCAATGGAATGTATTGAGATAAATTGGTTGTATCAATAAAATGAATTAAATTCTTCGTGGATTTTTCCAATTGTATCGTTTGTAATTAATTGAATATTATTTTAATGGCTTATGAAATATATTTCGAAATAATAAATAATAAATTTAATTCCGTATAGTTATTTTCAAGTGGTATTTGATTTTTCATAGTTATTTTCGACGGAATTCCATTTTGCACAAAAGATAATATTATTTAGAATAAAAATAAATTATCTTTATCAACGTGCTTTTATTTATTTATAATTAAAAATACCTTACATTGTGGTTATATATTAATGAATACTGAATATGAATAATTAAAATATTCATGAATTAGATCTGAAACTGAAAACGAGCCACTCCGGAAACAATGTTTCCAAATAAATTACAATCGCCAGAAGAAGAAAGAAAATGTAGGAAGCAAATAAAAATCATTTAGTGGATTATTCTCAGAGAATCGTTTACCAACAGTTAAACAATTAACTACCAGATAAATGCCTGATGATAACATGATAATTTGTTAAATGCTCTGTTTAAATGTAAAATGTTTTAAATTATAAAAGTTGATGTTTCGAAATGAACAATCTGTTTCCATATTCAAATAAATTAAAACTTAGATTTAGACCGATTCGTATTTTCAAATATTGTCTTCTAAATCGAACTTAGACATTCTTGATGAAACATGTCCGTCGTTCATCCCTACAAACGGGCGCATATCTCTTAGCACAGTTTTTCACTAGAGGCAAAATAAAATTGCAACATACTTTGATATGTTATTACAAAATACTTATCGTTATAGTTATAAATTTTATGCTGTAATTCAATATAAAAGTATTGATTCTATAGATCTACTTTACTTAAAGTGTACATTTAAGATAATAAAAATGATATTTTTTAATATACGCCCCTTTGCGTGATACAATTTTAATTATTTCGTGAATTATGACTATTCATATTATACAGGTTTCTGTGCATAAATGACAAAAAAAGAACTATGAACATTAAAAACATTTTTCTTTTATTTAGATAATATAGAAATGATAACGATAAACAAAAATATCTTATTAAAATTTATTAAAAACTAAGAATGAAAATGAAGACTAATAAATAATAAAAAATTACAAAATAACAAAAAAATAAAGAAATTTCGAAAATAGAGCTCTAAATTATGAATTTTCAGAATGTGGAAACGATATATGTATAAACTTCTTATTACTTCAGTGGGACCAATACATAAGACGTAAGTAACTGATATTTTTCCAAAGAAATTTTACTTGACTCTTTGTTTAGTCTAGGAAGATGGTTTTTTGCGGACACATGAAGTTTCTTTTGAAAGAAATATTTCATAATCATCTTTCAGATAACTGGTTTTAAAAAATATTTTTTTCATCAGATATGTCATCCTTACAAATCGCAAGGAAAGTTTATTTTCTGAGAAGTTTAGTTTTAGGATGTGGCTGCATCCTTAGTACGGCCCGGAAAATGATTTGGTGCAATAGGTAATTGTATTACGATACTTTTAACATATCTGTGTCAACAAACTCAACTGGCACCTGAAAACAACGAAGGAATGATTTTTTTATTATTTAAGGGGTGACTGCACCCTTAGTATAGCTCAGAAAATGATCTGATGTTATAAGTGTATTGTATTGCGATGCTTATAACGTATCTGCGTCAAAAAATTCAACTGACGTCTGTAAATAACGAAGGAATGATTCTTTTTATTATTTAGGGGGTACTGCACCTTTATTTAGTACGAACCGGAAAAAGATTTGGTGCTATTAGTCTATTGTTTAACGAACACTTTTAACGTATCTGCGTCAAAAAATTCAACTGGCATCTGTAAACAACGAGAAAATCATTTTTTTTAAATTTGGGGGTGACTGCACCCTTAGTACGACCCGAAAAATGATTTGGTGCCATAAGTGTATTGCATTACGATACTTTTGACGTATCTGCTTCAAAAAGTTCAACTGATATCTGTAAACATCAGAGGAATGATTTTTTTTAATATTTAGGAGGGCTGCATCCTTAGTACGGCCCGGAAAGTGATTTGGTGGTATAGGTGTATTGTGTTATGATACTTTAAACACATCTGCGTTAGAAAATTCAACTGACATCTATAAACAGCGGATAATTTACTTTCGTATTATTTTGGAGTAGTTTTACACCCCTATATTTAAAATATATATTTCTATTTGATGCAGTCATTGTTTTTAAAACAAATACACAAACAAAAATGTTAAAACAGGAATCACAACAGAATAATAAAAGTACCAATCTTGTCAGTATTCCAAAAAATTTTTTGGTGATTTCCCTAGTTTGCGCTTAGTGACGTAATTATGAAAAATTTTAACTTTAAATTGGAATAACTATTTTATAGCGCCATATGTAATTTTTTTTTGTATCAAAAATGCAAATAAAAATTATATTTTCAAAATATACGCATTTCTACTTTCATCTCAGGTCAACGAAAATACCCCACTGTAAAATTCATTATGGTAAAAATAATAGACAATTATTTATTTATTTACTTATTTCGGAATAACCGGTGCCGGATAGTCCTCCCGTGGCCTCCGACGCCTCACGGGAGTCGCGCCGGCGCATCAACTACAGCCACTCCCCACATCCCGCAGGGTTAGTGACTGTAGATACCAGAATCGTGTGCCCTAAGCAGACGGAGAGAACCCAGAATGACCGCCTTCTGCATTTGGCCTGTCAGCCACTCGGCTGATTTTTGGCAGGCCGGTATAATCTTCAGTTCCGAGAGCAGCGTAGGCTTTATCCCTCCGAGTACACCGATTATTAGGACGACCATTTTGACCAAATAGCCTGGGTACAGCACTTGGAGCTCGTACTGGAGATCGCGATATTTGGTCCATTTTTCCTCCTCCTTCAAAGTGATGTTTTTCTCCTCAGTTGCCGAGAACTCGATGATTATTATTATAATACACTTCGATTGCACTATTATAGTATTTACTGATACAAATCTAAAAACATAAATGTTATGACAAGCAAATATATCTCACGTTTCAACGTAACTGCGCGCCAAAATACCACACTTACTGGGACTTGCTTGCCTTGCGAGAGGTTTTTTTGTTTGAAATGACTTGGAGGCTAGTTATCAATTAAATGAGGTTTTATTTATTACAAACTTTTAAATGGGCTACTCATGTAGCAAAGTAACACAAAATATAACAATTAAACAATGTCAATACAACAATTATCTCACCAAAACTGCATGATGGGGCAAGGTGTGTCACTAAAGGTGGTTACTCCCACACTTAAAATGTTTAGGGATGGAGTTATACAAGCAGCAAATGTTATAGGAAAACGATCTTTCAAATAGTCTGGTTTTATGAGCCGGTGGCGTTAAAGTGCCCTTGTGTCTAATGTTTATATTAAGCACATCAGTCCGAAATACAATTTTTCTGGACAGGTAAGTAGGACTATTAAAGAGTATAATTTTGTGATATAATGTAGCATAGTGTAATTTACGCCTATTTTTCATATTTAGCCATTTGGCTTCAGGTAATTTGTGGCTCACTGGTTCACGCCTTCTGATTCCGTATACAAATCTTAAACAGTAATTTTGAATTTTCTGTATACGTTGCGAAGAAGCCGCTGTCAAACACGGCCCATACACGGTATCACAATAGTTAAAATTGTACCAGTGAATCACATAAAATTAGTTTAAGCTTTAAGTTAAGGATATACCTGGAACTATACAGGGTGTCCCAACCAAAAGTAGGCACCCTGAATAACTTTGGAGATAAATTTTTTTTTTGAAAAATTGGTGAAACACGTCGACCTTGTTCCCAACACTTTCCTTGTCCGTTTAGTTTTAGAATAATAAAAGACTCATAAGTATTTGATAGTCCTTGAACATTAATTTGTTCACAACCAATTTTAAATCGAGATACATTTTACCAGAGTGAGTTCTCAAAATGGTTTATACCCTTAAGGAGAGAATAGTAATTGTCAGCATTTATTTTAAAAACGATAATTGAGGTAGAGCTACGGAGCGAATATTCGAAAGAAATCACCCAGATAGAAGGGTTGGTTCTCAGTATGTTTTACAATTATTGACAAAATTTATGGAAACAGGTTCTGTAGGAAAGAAACAAAAAGCATGAACCTCAGCGACCGATTAGGAATGAAGCAGTCGAAGTGGCAGCTCTGGGTCATTTGCAGATAGATAATACTCAATCGATCAGAAAAGTAGCTGAGGCTTCCGGTGTATCACGAAGCAGTGTTCATCGAATTGTAAAGGCCCACAAATTTCATCCATATAAATTTAAATTGGTACACGAATTAAACGAAGATGATCCCGATCATCGACTTGAATTCTGTGAGATTTTTAGTGAATAATTAAACGGTAATGCCAATCTACTGTACAATACGTGTTTTTCTAATAAATCGACATTTCAGTTAAATGGGGAGGTAAACAGGCACAATTGTAGGTATTGGAGTGAAACCAATCCGCATTTGTTCATGGAAATTCGTACCCAAAGGCCTTAGAAGTTAAATCTTTGGGCTGGCATCTTAGGGGATCACATTGTCAGGCCGTTTTTTATTCCTGACAATTTAAATGGCGAAAGGTACCTCGACCTGTTAGAAGATAACATCGACCCAATGATTACCCAAATCCTCGAAGAAGACGATAATTTTTTAGAGGGCGAACTAATTTTTCAACAGGATGGGGCACCACCACATTTTGCTATAGCAGTCCGTCAATTTTTGGATAATCGGTTTCCTGAGCGATGGGAGAAGAGGTCCTGTGGAGTGGCCCGCTAGTTCACACGATTTAACTCCCTTGGATTTCTTTCTGTGGGGACATTTGAAATCGAAAGTGTTTGCAACAAAACCCACATCTTTGGAAGAGTTACATGAAATAATTGTTCGAGAATGGCGTTTATTGACTCCAGATGTGTTCATAAATGTTCGTACAGAATTTCAAGACAGATTATACTACTGTATGGAAGTCGGTGTGGGCATTTTGAACAATACATACGATAATTTAAACTGCTTCTTTTATTTTTATTTCCCGAACCTAAAATAATGAAACAATTATTTCTCAGGAACGAATCGATAAAAGTTTAAAAAAAATACACAGTTATGTAGAGAATTAAAAGACCTTTCAAAAGATGTATCACTCGACCCTCTTTGCCATTTGAATTTTTTGAGTGGGTGGCCGTGTAGGGTAAAGGGATGATGATAAGTGTACAAGTATTACATTAAAATATGTCCCCATTGGAAACAAGGTCGACCTGTTTCACCAATTTTTCAAAAAATTTTTGTCTCCAAAGTTATTCAGGGTGCTCACTTTTGGTTAGGACACCCTGTATAATAGCTTTAATCTACATACTGCCCTTTTTATGCAACTTGAAATATGTTGTTGAAATCTAAATTTTGTATCAAGTATAAGCCCTAAATTCTTAGCATTATTTTTTATTGGTATTGGTATGTTATTAATTTTTATATTAATATTGGGGGTTAGGTTGATCCTATCAGCCTGTCGACCAAAAAACATTACAGCACACTTATTGGGGTTTAAATGCAGACAATGTTCTAGTGAAGTTTCATATATTATTTTAAGTTCATTGTTGACAATTTCACAACTGTTTTGAAAAGTGCTGGGCTTAAAAGAGTAAAATAATTGTGCATCATCTGCATACATCTGTATGCTGCATTTTTCTGTCAAAGCAGGTAGAAAAGAGGTGTATATTGTAAATAAAATTGGTCGGAGAATAGAACCCTGCGGCACCTCGCACGAAATTTGAGCACTATCAGAACATTCACCATCTAAAACAACTTTTTGTTTCCTATGTTGTAAGTACTGCGCCATAAAGGTTACTGCGTTGACATCAAAACCTACATATTTTAATATTAATATTAAAATATCATGGTTTATAGTATCAAAAGCTTTAGAATAATCAAGTAACACCAGCACTGTACACATTCCCTCATCAGTGGACCTAAAAATATGATCTGTTACATTTAAAAGAGCAGTCGCACAGCTGTGTCCTTTTCTAAAACCAGTTTGCGTATCAGGTAAAATATTATTTTTTTCAATGTGCTCCTTGATTTGAATTTTGATTTCGTATTCTAATATTTTTGATAAAATTGTCAGAATGCTTATCGGCCTTAAGTCATTAAAGCCTAGCGGATTTTCAGTTTTAGGAAGAGGAACTACATATGTTACTTTCCAAGCTTTAGGAAAAACCGAATATTTTAAGAAAAAATTAACAATATGACAAATATATTCAAGAATAAATGGACAACATAATATAATAAAATTTACATTTAAGCCATCTGCACCTATAGCCCTTGATTTTATTGAAAATAAATGCTTGGAAATACCAACCTCTTTGATCGTTCTAAATGTAAGGGTCGACGTAACAGTTTCTTTATTATTGTTGTAATAGTTAGCAACCTTGGTAGTGTTAGGTGTAGTCTGACGTACAGAATTTATAAAATGCTGGTTTATTGCATTTACATTAGACAGATTTGTTGGTAAAACTTTTTTATGTTGTTCTTTACCGATATGTAATTTTTTAATAGTATTCCAAATTTCTTTTCTATCTTTATTCTGTAATTGTTGAATTAAATAAGCTTTTTTTCTCCTCGAATTGTACTAGTTGCATAATTCTTTAGCTCCTTATATTCATGCCACTGCTGAGGATTTTTTTGTTCTTTTAAATTTATCAAACATTTATCTCTTAACTTAATAAGCTCATTAATATTATTAGTATACCACGGGGTTATGACGCTTAAACCACGGGTTATGAGTTTACAACTTAAAACTTTTAAATGCGGTGTAGGCTGATTTTTCGTCCTAGCTTTCTGGGTATAATGGTATATTAATTAAATTTTAGTTGAAATAAAGTTAATTAACATCGTCAGTGATCAGTGCATAAACTCCGTTAGTATTGTTTCCGTTCACGTTAGTGCACTTAATTTGAAATTGGCTTCATTTTACTGGCCTAATAAAGAACAATATTTTGAGAGAACTTCAAAATAATACTGATCCCCTTCCATGCAGTTGGCCGTGTGCAAATCTGCCGTCAAGCCGATTCAATTACGATCTTATCTCTAAAATAGATGACAGTTATTTCCATGAAAGGGCAGTAGCTATAAAGTCGACTCTGCCTTAGTTTGTTACATGATATTCATCCCTATTGGCATTCATATCCACTGTACATGTCATGTTAAAGATATTTTTCGTTCATATAGAGTGGAATAGAAAACTAGATACTTGCGTATGGAATTTAAAATTGTTATAATTTCTTATCAGCTTTTGAAAAAGAGGGCAATTTTAATCTATACGTACATTAAGCTAAAAAAGATAAAAAATTGTTCATCTCAATTATTAACGTTTTCCTATCTGAAATAGAATCCATTCATCCATTAATTAATGCGACATCACTATATAGACAACCGACAACTGACAACAAACAATTAAAAAAAAAATCCAGGGATATCTCAGATCCTCAAAACTGCAGATATTGTGCGACTGGAAACCCTTACTGGATGCAAGTATCACATAGTATCCTGGGGAAGGAAAAATTGAACATTTACTGCAAGACAATACAGATAGAAGGTTAAAATTTTATGAAATTATGAAGAGCATGATATGGTATGGTATGTTTGTGAGTGGGTTGGTATGAGACCATTCACTGCAATCATTCGGTCTATTGCGGCTTACACCAAATTGTACTTCACCCACTAAGTTCAGTCTTTTAATGATGACCTTGGTAATGGTAATGGTAATGGTGGGGAGCTACGCCTGGCAAGTAGCCACAGACGGGCCCTTTTTACCAACCCCCAGCTTCCCCTCACCTTCTTCTCTTCTCCCTCATCGAATCTTTCCGACCTTCTGATAAAGGTCAGGATGTCACTCATTGCGAGGAGCTCTCTCCTCCCTTAAGGCCTCAGAACCGAAGATACTGTGTCTCAGGCGCCCAAACGCTTCACATTGTCCCAGAAGTGTAAGATGTCTCTTCATCACTCCTGAATCTTGGACATGTAGGGTCTTCCTCAATACCTATCAATGATAGATGCCCCTTAAGTCTGCAGTGGCCTGTCAGAACACCGATTATGATGACCTTAGTCGGCGAGAGTCTATCCAGGTCCTCTGATCGGAGTTGTCCTCTCCCAAATACTAAGAACCAGATTCATTCTGCAGCAGGGTAGATACATAGAGCGTGCTTTGCGTTTTCATCATTCTCCAGACAGAGATTTAGTTTATAGTGTCAATTATAGAGGCCAACTAAAGCACTTAGGTTTAACCTGTTTAGCTTTGATAGTTTCTTGCTTCTTGATTTCAAGGGATATGTCGTTATAAACCCTTTTGAATAGACTAATTCTGTTAATTGTTGCCAGTGCAATGGTGTGACGTTCCGCCTGAAAGACAGTTACATTATTTCCCAGGCTTAAAGATATTTGCACCTTTGGCTTATTATTGTGCACCCCGGCTCAATTCCCTCTGGGAGTCTTGAAGCCCTCTGTAAACAAGCAGCTATCTATCGGTCTTGTACCTTCATCTTCTCCAGGAAATCGGATGTTATAGGGTAGTTCGTGATTGCTTGTGGTAGGCAAGACATCAGAGACCATTCCTAGAATGCTGTGACTTTCTATGTCATCCAGCAGCCTAATGAGTTCCATGATGCAGGTCTGCGGCATATTGATGGCCGCTTGTTGAGGTCTGTATTTTTCTCATCAGGCTTCTCTCCAGGTATATGTGGAGAGGGGTAGATCTAGGAAGATTTCCATAGCAGTTGACGGTGTGGTGTTTATTACATCATCTCTGTAGAGCAGATAGAGCAAATATTTAAAAAGTTACATGTATTCATAAATATAGTATTTTTATTTACCCTGTTACTACCGGTGAATTAAACAAATAATATCGGAATTAAAAAATAAGCAATCTTTTGACCTTGATGGCTTGTCTACGAAGTTTGTCAAGTATGCAAGTGAATTCATTATAGAGTCATTGACTATGTTGATTAATGCATCCTTCCAGGCGGTGTTTTTCCATCTATATTAAAAATAGCAACCATAATCCCCATACAAAAAAAAAATGATCCCTTGGAACCTGAAAACTATAGGCCCATTTCACTATTAAGCTTTATTTCAAAAATAATGGAAAAAATAGCATTTAATCGAATAATGGTTTTTTAAATTCTTTCAATCTACTAATCCATCATCAGCACGGTTTCAGGAAAAATTGTTCTACGGACACAGCTATAATACAATTTTTGCAATTTGTGTTAGACGAAATGGACAATGGAAAGCTCGTCATAGGATTGACTTATCAAGAGCGTTTGACTCTCTCAATCTGGCTTTTGTTAAAGAAAAATTGTTTAAGTTGGGCATTCGAGGAATCTTTCTTGAATGGATCATGTAATATTTAATTGATAGATCGCTCCATGTTAAAATTCATGACATAATTTCAAATGATTATGAAGTAAGTCTTGGCGTTCCGCAGGGTTCGGTGTTAGGGCCACTGATTTTTTTACTATTTGTAAATGAATTACCATCATTCATGTCTAGAGGGGAACATTACTATGTTCGCTGATGATAATTCATTTGGTATCTTTGCACCGAATGCTGCGGAACTCCTTGATAAAACTATTGATGTTATGAGGGAATTTGATGACTATTGTAACAACAATAATTTAATTTTAAATGTTAATAAAACTGTTTGCGTTTACTTTTCACAGAGAAAATCTCTACCTGTTAATATTCTAAATTTTAATGATATTATGATACCTTTTAGCCAAAGCTTTAAATTTTTAGGCGTCTTAATAGACTCGAAACTAAGCTGGGATATTCAAATCGATGAAGTTTGTAAAAAACTTAACAAAGCATATTATTGCATCCGAAAGCTCAAGGATTCATTAGACCACACTGCATTATTAAATCTGTATTATTCAATAGCATATTGTCATATTTCTTATAATATTATAGTTTGGGGACGAGCCAGTAATTTACAGCGAGTCTTTGTTTGCCAAAAACATATTATAAGATTGATCTTTAATCTTAATTTTACAACCTCTTGTAAGAACTCTTTTATAAAGCACAAAATTTTATCAGTGCCTTCTATCTATATTTTTTCATTGTTGAAGTATGTTAAACGTAACATTAACCTATTCAAAACTAATGCCAGTTATCATAACTACAATACTCGCCATGATGACCTACTTTCCATGCCGCATCACAATACGACTTTCTTGGAAAAGTCTCCTCATTATTCTGGTATTGGCTTTTATAATAATCTGCCACTTGCAATTAGAAGCATCGACAACTTTAATAAATTCAAATCTAGTCTTAAAAAGTTTTTAATTGAAAAGTGTTTACTCATTCAATGAATTTAATTCTGTAGTTTTTTGTCCTATATTTTATTGCAATGTTTTTTATACGACTTTATACAATTTTAACTTTTATTCCTTTTATATGATATATATTATTGTATCATGATGACGTTCACATCTGTTTTATAACAGCTTAAGTGATTAAATAAATAAATAAATAAATAAATATAGTATATACAGCATAGTATAAATACATTTTCACCATACACTGAACCTGACAACACTGAATTAGGCTTTGATTTTTGTCACCCTGTGCCTGCACAATTATGTATGAATATAGATATAAATATACATGCTTACGTTTACTAAATTGATGAATAAATTGGAAATATTCTGACTCTTGACACTATCTTAATATTGTCGTGTAGATGATTGTATGGATATATTTTCTATTTGCTAGGAATCGCATCGCATCGAGTTTAATCGTATATTATCCTGAACACTGGACGTGCAAAATTGAAACAGTAAAGTAGCCTAGTGAGCAGTGGCGGCAAGTGGTGTCTGTAGGGGTAACTGTGATCAGATAACTGCGTGAAATCAGCGCATAACAACGTGGTTTACCCCATTATAACACAACTAGGGTCTCGCTTACCCCCCTGTCACGACCTGCCATGACTTGAAACCCGCTCTAAATGCATTCTCGTTCTAGATAAATCGACCTGATAAAATATGGACTTTAGTTTCGTATTAATGTACGAAATGATGCATGAACGCGTGCGTGATGTATGGTTTTATAACAAGCGATTCATTTACATATAAATATTCATCACATAAAATGCACACTACTACTTATGTGACTGTAACTTTGTAAATATTGCCTATATACAAAAATGTCTTAAATAGAGTTGCTTGACTCATTACAGTCCATATTTACGTAGCCTTGATTTTCTTAATGCTATTTATTAATTTATTTTTTTTATTTTTTTTTAGAATTTTAAAATGAACATTTTCTGTCTTTACGGATCACTAAATATTTTGTATTATTATTATATATAGGATCTCTGGGCGATATCCCAGAGACGGATTAATACCTAGTACTGTATTTCGCGCGATAGAGTAATAAAATAGATGGTAATTTCTGACAGTTTCTTTTACTAACACATTATACTTTTTGCATGTAAAATCCGCTTTTATGAGGGGTCGTTGATAGCCGGGAATTACATATGTAATATGTGTGGAACCCTGGGACTCTCGATCTTGTTTACTTATCTCCATCATTCTGTTCAGTCTGCAAGAGGTTACGGTTGAGAACTATTGCATATGCAGCGGCTATAAAGACTTTTGTTGTTTTTTTATTGTTATTACGCAGTTTCTTTTGAGTGCAATACAGTTAGTGGACCTTGAAAATGGCGAGGTAACCCGCGTCTGCAAAAACAGAACAATCGTGGAATCGTAATTACATATGCTGTTTATGCCGACAATTTCGTAATGTTGGTGTGTTAGTATGCTCCTTAGAATGTTTAACTGCCTTTAAAAAAACTACCAAAACTGCTAATGTTAGTGTTACACCCACCAAAGTTTCAGCCCTCTTCGAACAGGATTTATTATGCACCTTTCTGCGGCCTCCAATTTCAAACAAACTACAAAGAGGTTTATAACGTAAGGTTGTTATAAATTAAAATAAATAATAAGTCTTATAAATGTTGTGAAAGAAAACCTGTACGTATACCGTGCGCCACGTGTTCGCGCTTGTTATTTATGTTATGATGCCAAAAATTCCTAAATTCCTTATTATTGGAAAATTTTTGAGGAAAATCAATTTAAAATTTATCAACTTTTTACTGACGATAGTAAATAAAATTAGTCATTATTTTACAAAATACATAAATAGAGTAACTTATATTTATCATAAATGCTCAGTTGTCAATGGGCTCCATCATAGCCTGGCAACGTGCCAGTCGATCTTTAAAGCTCCTTGAACAATTATCCAGAGTTTTACTTCATCTATACGCAGTTAAAGTTGTTCCATACGATAATTAGATTTTGGGTATGAAAAAGATTCTTTTTAATCCCCACTGACAGTTGTAAATAGATTTTCTTAATAATTTTAACAATTTGTTAAAGGGCATTTCACGGAAAACAATGCAAGACTTCATCATAATATAGTAGTAACTGAAACACTCAAACGATTGCAAATAGAGTATTCAACGTTTAAACTGGTTCTGACTTGAATCCGTTTGATCTTGTCTAATGATGAAATAGCCTATACACATCTTACAACAAGAATTGATTAATTTGCCGCAGCGACTTGAATCTTGTTAAAGTCGATAAGAATTGTTTTAGCCCTTTTAGGGGGGGATGTACCGTTCTTTAAAAGCGACTTGAAGTGACATCATGGTCGAGCAGACACTTGCTTTTCTCCCCCGAGGTCCGGGTCCCAACCCAAAGAAAAGAAGAAAAATATAAATGAAAATTGTTAATTATTATTCACATTATTCACTTTATTAGTCGATAAGCAATGATGTAAGAGCGTTGGCAAATGCCGGGAAAATAATTGTTAAAAAGTTAATAAGTAAAGTAGAAAATAATAATTATATAATTTTCAAGGAGAGGAATTAATTTTTTTATTTTTATTACTAAGGGGTATTTCCACTATATAATTTCAATTATTCTGTTCTTAAGCATTAATGTTTATTACATTAAGGTTTACAATTTTTTTTTTTTTGTTTTTTTTAAATTTTTTTTCTATGACACCATGGTCAAGCAGAAACACTTAAGCATGTCCTTGCCGAGTTTACGGTTGCAATCCAGCAAATTAGCTTTTGTAAAGGCAGCGTTTGGCAAGCCGGGAAATATTGTTAAAAAGATATATTTATACTTATCTTATAAGATTTGTAAAAGTTAGTAAATAATAATAACAAAAAATCCAGTTAATATTATTTTTCATTCCACTCTATATTTTATTTTTAAGAAGAGGTATTAATTTGTTTTTAAATGAATACCTTGGATATTGAATGTGAGCGTACTTGGATATTGGATGTGTGTCCGTTGTCTCCAAATATATCGCCACCTCCCGCACAAGGTTACTTTAGGGATATAGGGGTTCTATTAATTGTAGTGTTTAATAATAATATAATGTTAGTTAATAAATAAATTATAGGGAATATTTGCATTTAAAAAAAATGTAAAAATAACCTTTTGGTTTGTTCAAAAAATTTATCTATTTCAGATTTTTAATTTGTTTCATTTCATTCTGAAATGCATATATGTATTTATACAAGAGTAAAAACTGTTTTGTAAATACGTGTGTATAAGTTTTGAGGTGATGCAAAAATTCTGTTACTGTATGTATGTATAAACTCCAACCGCAATTTCGGTGGCATTGTCTTTGCCACAAACTTTAAGATATCGTACATTGCAAATTACACCCTAAGCGATAAACTACTAATATAACATTCCCACGAAGCGAGAACTTGTTCCCGAAGAGTCCTTAATCAAAACTAATTTCCTGGATGACCGGCCTGTGGACTATTTGCTGGGGCAAATTAAATTGCACTGAGGAGGAAACTTTCAATTCAGTTGAGTCCGCCAACTGGATGTAAAAGGCACAATTTTCAAAGTTGAAAGTTAATAAAAAATGTTTTTAAATGAAGGAGTGAAAATGAAATTTCTACTAATCTAATTTCGTATTTTTTTACATTTTTTTTATGGTAGCTTATAAAATTACATTTTTATTTGAAAATTGTGTACATTACACGACTGGTAAGGACTCTTAATTATTATTGTTTAAGAATTATTTTTAAATATTGTTTGACATTTATAGACATGCACTAGTATATCACAAAATACTGAATAATCTTTTGAAGAACACTGGTTTGACAGCTGCATTTTTAAATTTATCTGTAATTATGAATAATATATTTGAATAATTATGCAAAATTTAATGTGAATTTGGAACCTTTCGCCAACAAAGTTGGCGTCACCCGGAGATTACTAAAACAGTTTCAAACATCTTCAAATGATTCCAACTTTGTTGAGGAAACATGTCGTTATAGTCAAACATGATATTTTCCTGTTTATATATTTCCATAGAATAACTGTTTTGATGCATATGTTCATTTAACAGTTTTTTTTTTAAATACTTTATAGGACGGTGCCTTAATACTCAAAGAAGGTAAGAAGAAGCATTACAGGATGCCACAAATAAATGCCTAACTATAGACAATATACTTTTACTCTCATGTTTGATAATTAAAGATACATATGTCGTGTGTGTAAGTGTCACATTCAGCAATACTTTCAGCCCTCTTGATTTAATTTTGGATGTTACCGAACTCACTAAAATAACCACAAGGTAAGATATTATGTCATATATGTTTGAACATATCACCTAGCGTCAGCCCTGGAATTAACGTCATTTATCGCTACCTCCCGATCTCTACATATTTTACTTATGTACACGTGATTAAAAATAAATCTACCGTACGTCGTCGTACGAAGAGTTTTCATTAATTATCAGCCATATTACGACTATTTTGACATTAGTTATTTAATTTTAAAATATATGTTTCCTTTAAATATGTGGTAAAAAGGTGTAAACCTGACTAATCATTATTTAAACTCAATTATCTCTACAAATATGAACTTCTTTAAACTTTAAAAAATAATAACAATAAACAAACAATTTTCAGTAATGTGCAGCCAAGTTTATATTATTGACGGATCGAGGTATGCAGAGCAGGAGGTTACCCTAAACTGTGCGGTTTGCGTTATTCGTAAAGGGCCTGGCCTATTTTGAGACTATATGCACATTTAAGGTTAAGACTAAAACAAGGTTTTATGAAACACAGTAGTAGAATTAATTTAGCCGGGAGATCAAGAACTTCTACTTCCTGGTTACGCCACTGAACAAAAAGAAATAAAATTTGACATGTGCCTGCCATAAAAATAAATCGAAAATCTAATATGTGTGAGTGTAATAAAAAGTTACTCTTATTTTGTTTAGTCTTCCTGATCATAAGACTCATAACCAGTACATCTTAAAAATGTTTTATGTAATAATCCTCTGGTACAATTGACCTCCCACTCACTCCGGCTGGCAATTAAACTAAAGACATTATTTTCCTAATTTCATTGCTATTCCATTAGAGGACTGCGTGATGCAGATAGCTTGCTATCGTGGTCACCGAATCCGGGTGGCTCCGGGCTACTATTAATGGGTGCAGGTCTAAGCGTGCTGGCCCCAAATGCGACTAATTACTCTCTGGACTCGATGCCGGCTCGTTGACTTGGGTCTCTCGTCAAAACCCAGCGGCGTAGAAAAATGATGCACTTATGACTCTTATGAGTTATATGCAGTGTGTTACAAAAGTATGGTTGAAGAAATTTCAGACATATCGACTTTTAATTTCAATTGTGCATCTTTGGAAACTAAAATTTAAAAATGACGGCATCACAGTTTGCTTGATTATGTTATCAAGTATATTTTAATGAAACACTACTTTTTTAATTTTCCAATAGTTTTGAATGCTTTATTCAACCGTATGCCATATGTCAATAAAACATTATGGGTCATACAAAAAAAAAAAGAAATATGGAGCGGAATAATATGCACCTAATAAAAAAGATACAAAGGGAAATATAAAAAAAGACAGAAAATAAATATTTATTATTTTCAGATTTTCTGAAGCAACAAAAGAAACCAAAAAGAAATATACTTCATATCAATAACTCAAAAACCGCCATCATAATTAAAGCCGGCCCATTTGAATCCTATCTATTGAGCGAATATAGAGAACGGACGTACGATGCGCCAAGAATTACGCACATCAACAGGTTTCCATTTCGGCGTGTTTTTTTCGTGCGTTTTCTGCGTTCTAGGTTGTAGATACTTTTATTAGTTTTACTGTGCTTTTAGTGCGTATTTATGTACTTTATTTATTTTTCGTTTGTTTTTTAATGTGGTGTGATGGAAGCGGCAAAGAAAGATGCATGTCCCGTTTGTTGTTACAAAAGCTGTAAAAATAAAAGTTACACTGGAACATTTTTTATTTTCCTCGTAATCCTGAGAGGTAAGTAGCTTTATCTGTATAACATACAAAATACGAATTTGTTATTTAAACTAATCTTAATTATTGTTAAATTGAAGGTGTTACTCGATAATAAAAAAAACACTTGTTATGTATGCAAATCATATTTTTACATTTTATGAGGCATATTTTACTTCTACACCACGTCAAGTGGGTAGAAGCTCCGTATCTGCAATGTTTCTAAAACATCGAGAAAAAATTATTTAAGAAAGAAATATGAATATTTTACACTCTTAAATTTATTACTGGCAAATAATACACAAAATTGATAGTTTGGAGACATTAGTAAATCATTTGTTTTTTTTATACCTTGCTATATAATTTTGTAACCTAAACAATGTTTAGTATTCATTATTCAAGTATTAATAAAAAAATATTTCGCCTATTGTGTGTTTTGTTTCATCTATAGAATCTAAATTTTTTATTGTTGCTGTTTGCTATTCTCACAAACACCGATACTCGTAGATTCGTTGATTGAAAGTCCGTGTAACACTTACTCTACTTTATTGACTAATTAATAATTAACAACAATAGATTAATGACTGCCTTAACTATAATCACAATTAAACATTCCTTCTTATATCTTCTTTACTCGTTCATTTTTAACTGAGTTTCGGCCCACCGTGCGTCTTATTTATACATTCATTCACACGGTCTAGAATATTTCAGAACATTCCCGGGCCGTTCTCGTACAATTTCAGTCTCATCTAACCAGTCTACATAGTCCAGTGGTGTAACACTGCCACCTCATTAATCCTGAACGTCCCGATTAGGCAATTCATTGTTCCCTGCATACTTGGCTAGTCTCACCATATGCACCACCTTCATCTTTGATTTTAGACTCTGCTGAATTCGGTATACGACGTCGTTTAGTCTGATGACGACAGTGTATGGTCCTTTCCAATGTGGGTGAAGCTTCAGGGACCTGTCTTTCTTTCGTTCTGGATTATATTGCCAAACCAGATCTCCCTCCTGGCACCCTTCTAATTTATTCTTAAAATCATAACGACCCTTCATACGGTCACTTGCTATTGCAATTCCCTCAAAAGGAGCCCCGAAGTTATATTGCTTCACTGGGCCCTTACTTCTTATATGTGGACCCATTCATGCCGTGCAAACTTCACATTGGCGACACCAAGCCTCCACATCTTGACGACTGTTTACCCAGTAGAATTATCCTCTTATTCTTATCGAGGTTCTGTTGATGCCCAAATGTTCGCCAGACGTTCCACTGTGCACTTGCTGTAGTACTTTTGCTACGTGACACCTGAGGATTACCTTCAAAGTAACTTTCCTCCCAACTGCACTTTCCCATGCTCTCTTCAGCAGCCCATCCTCTACTCTAAAGGAGCCCCATTGTGCCCATAAAGCCTTCAGCCCCACTAATTTATTTGAAATGTCCTTCCAGTCGTGTCGAGTTCCTCTTTCTTTCCATTTTAGAATAGGACCAGTTTCCTTATCGCTTAACTGCGCTTCCCTTAACGACTCTTTTGTCCAATCATCCGGAACATCAATCTTAACGATATTCACTATTTCTACATCATTCTGTTTTTCCTCATGGTGGCAAGACTTGCAGTCTTTCTGATATAGTCTTTTGGAAAAGCCATCTGCCTTTTTATCAACTAGCATAATCTCTGAGGTACCAGCTCGCCAGTTTCCACCCCTTTCAAGACGGCGCTGACGATAGTTACTATGAATATGGCCCACTCTGTCACACTTATAACAGCGCATGCTTCTCCATTCTGTCTACCACTACTTGGCTGTTGGTCTTGTTTCGGCTGGAGATTCGAGTTTATCAGTAGTTGTATGATCTTTTGTACTTCGGACATTACATCTTGAATGTTAAGCTCACGACAGTTTCTTTTAATATGGTACAATTTGCCACACTTATAACAAAGGCCATTGGGCCTACCGCTATTTTGTTCTTTTCTCGTTTCGAAATTCGTCTTTGTCAGTAGATGGGTCATCATCTTGTGTAGATCAGATATCAGGTTTTGGGCTGTGTTATCTGGCTTGTCTTCCTCCACACTCATGGCTCGTACTCTCTGATTCGATTGTGTGATATCCTTAAGGCAGCCTCAATTTCAAGTGCATGTACTAGGGCCTCACTATTTTGCTTGTGCCTGGCTAATTTAAGGTCCCTTACTCCATCAATAAACGCCTTAACTGCCCACTGTTACTGAAACTCTATTGGTGCATCAGGATAGGCTAAATGGGCTAATCTCTCCACGGCAGCCTCGAACTCCTGTAGGCTTTCTCCATCCCGTTGTCTGCGTGATTTCAGTTGAGCCTGATACATTTGAGCGAGATGTTGGTCGCCATATATTAATTCTAATGCTGCCTCCAGAATGCTAAAGTTTTGTTGCTGTGCTGCAGGAATTGTTTGGAGCAGATCTAATGCTTGGCCCTTAATGCTAATACCAATGCTGTTGCTTTTTCATCATTGTTTCAGTTATTTGAACGTGCAGCTGCCTCGAACTGTCTCTTATAAGTTGACCATGAACTTTGACCATCGGAAGATGGTTGTAACCTAGTACCCGACGACAGTACTAACTGGCCACCATTCTCTCTTAATTGTCGTTTAAGTCGGGATACTTCTTCTTTAATTTCAGTTATTTCTCCTTCAAACTTTCCTTTAAATTCACTGACCTCAGCTCGTACATCTTCCTTCAATTATTCCGTGACCGAGAGCATGACTTGATGCTGTCCCTCCGTAATTTGTCGTAATTTTTCCTGGCGTCTTAATTCCAGGCCTTCCATTATTTTTCTTAAGTCATATTTTTCTTTCTGCCTTTTTCTTTCTTGTTCTTTTTCTTAGTCCACAATACGTTATTACTAACGGCACTCGCGTATCTGAGGCGGTTTCTAAATCGAATGTTCTAGGAACTTCTCGAAAATCCACTTTAAAGTCGGTTCGGTCCAGAAATAGTCCTCAAACACTGTCTAGTAGTTTAATTCTTCATGTCATCACTAATTCCAGAGAAGAACACTGCAAAACCTTTTCGAATATTCCAGAAATTTCCCGTCCAATCCACTTCCGACACCAAATTGTTACGTGTTTGCTATTCCCACAAACACCTATACTCGAAGATTCGTTGACTGAAAGTCCAGGTAACACTTACTCACTACTTTATTGCTTAATTAATAATTAACAACAATAGATTAATGACTGTTTTAACTATAATCACAATTAAACATTTATAAGTCTCTTTCTTATATATTGTTTACTCGTTTATTTTCAACTTAAGACTGTCTCTCGGCCCACCGTCCATTCACACGGTCTAGAACATTACAGAACATTCCCGGCCGTTCTCGTATAATTTCAGTATCATCTAACCAGTCTATACAATCCAGTGGCATAACATTATTTTAAACATGTAAATTGTTAAAAAATAAAACATATACACCTGGCTGTCCAAATAGCAAAGGATACTATAGAAGGTTTATTGATGATACAAGCGTACGCTGACAACCATAAACAATTTTTAATGGACATGACATAAAAAGTAAGTCTTGGTAACTTGCACCATGCCCCTCACCGACGCTGGCGAATTTTTTAAAACGGGCCGGCTTTAATCATGTCCGTGTGTAACTTAGTGTCTTAGTTGGTCTATGAATTCTCTTTCTACATTCGAAATTAAATCAAGCGTAATTTATCCTAACCTCTTTCGAATCCTTTCCTTTCTGTTCATCTAAGTTACCAGGACTAATAAAAAGAAGTCTAATGTTATAAGATTTGGACACCTTGCTGACCAGTGAATACAAATGGTAATTTTCTTAAACCATCAAAAGAATTTACTGTGATTTTAATAACGTATTGAAGTAAAACAGACTGCGATTGCATCAAATCGGTATTTTTCTCGTCTAAACTATGGCTGATAGATAACAGAAATTAACAAAAAAGAAAGAAAGGCATGAACATATTTACGCGTTGACATATACACTACAGCCAATCCTGGTTATGACGTCAACAATACATAAATTCCGAGCTCTAGTTACTGTAGATAAAATTATAATATATTACGATATTTATTTTCTGTAGAACCAACATACTTGACAGAAAATACAAGGCCACGTATTTCTCAATTCGGTTTTAATTTACGTTAAAAAAAATCTCCACTGCGTTACTGACACGTCCACTATACCGGTATTTGATCAGGACACAACTGCAGCATAGCTAATCTTTATTAATGATGTACTTAATTAGTCCGTGTCAGTTGGTGTCTATGCAGAAAAGCTAACCCTAATCCCCAACTCAGATTGTTTATATTAACGACGTGGATTTCGGATAGTTTAAGGGATAACTTGATTGATGCGGACTGGAGAAAAACAGACTCATTGGAGATGTTTAATTGAAATAATTTAGCTTGATTATTATTGCTCCTTCCCGCGCTACTAAGCCACATGACGTTACAATGTCATCTCTTAATGAAACTGAAACCGCGGGAGCTTCTGTTGGTTTGTGATCACTGGAAAAATAAATTATTTTAATAGTTTTTTGTAGTCAAATCAAATCCATGTACTCTCCATTTTCTGCATTTTTTTTGCCATCAAAGTCATAAGTCTACAGCCAGCCATGGTTTATAATTATCTGCCTTTACTTTTAATAAAAAATTAATCCAATATATGTATATAAAATCTAATTTTTTAACAATTTTGTTTATACACAAAGAAATTCAATGTTTTTGTTTTTTTGTACTAAATAATGATAGTATTGCTAATCCAGTAAAGACATGATTTAAAAAAAAAAAAAAAAAGTTGGGCAAGCTGACATTATCAGGGTTGCTCGGGGACAGTCTCCCGAGTATCCAACCAAAAGATCACACTCGAACTACCGTAATGAAGGGAGTAATTGGGATGGTTTCTTATTTATTTTTTTACAAAAAAAGTGATTCTAATAAAAGTTGTAGATTGTCTACAACTTTGCTTTAAGACATTTTTTTTACTGTGGTATGTGTTGTACAGTTAATTATATACGAGTGGAGGGGTGGTTTCATTTTTTTTACAAAAAATGACCCTAATAAAATTTGTAGATAATGAAATAAGCGACAACTTTGCTTTATAAATTTCTTTTTACTTTGGTATTTTAGCCTGTGCAGTTAATTATAATAGGGGTGGTGTCTTATTTACTTTTTTATAAGAAAATGACCCTAATGATAATTGTAGATAATGAAATAAGGGACAACTTTGCTTCATAATTTTTTTTACTTCGGCATTTTACCATTTACAGCTCATTGTGTGAAAAAATAATAGCAAAGCCATATTTTACAAACATCTACCTATTAAAAGAAGGGGGGGAATTGTTTGTTGTGGCATGGTAAAATACCGAAATTAAAAAAATGTTATAAAGCAAAGTTGCCCCTTATTTCATTATCTACAACTTCCATTAGGATATTTTTTTTTGTAAAAAAATAAATAAGAAACCACCCCTATTATAATTAACTGTACAGGCTAAAATACCAAAATAAAAACAAGTTATAAAGCAACGTTGTCGCCTATTTCATTATATACAAGTTTCGTTAGGGTCATTTTTGGTAAAAAAAAGAAACCGTATTGTAATTAACTGTACAGGTTAAAATACTTAAGTTAAAAAAAAATTTATAAAGCAAAGTTGTAGACAATGTAATTATCTACAACTTTTATTAGGGTCATTTTTTTGTAAAAAAATTAAATAAGAAACCACCCCTATTACTCCTTTCATTACGGGAGTTCGAGTGTGATCTTTTGCTTGGATACTCGGGAGATTGTCCCCGAACAACCCTGAAAATATCAGCTTGCCTAGAAATTTTTTTTGCACCACCTAGTAAACGGGTATAACTTTCTTGGTCCATGATTAAATTATAATATTAATGAATGAGTTTCATTTCTTGTGCTTTTTGTGTTACTAAATGTCTACGCATCTTTTAAACTTATTAAATATTGTATAAAATAGGTCTGCTAAAAACCAAATAGTGAAAGGCATCTTATTTTTCAAATATCTGATGTGGCCAGCACATAACTTTCTTATACCCGTATATATCATCCTGATCTAAAAAAATCATTCTGTTTAATTCTTCACTTACCTCAATTAAATTTTAAAAACGTACCTTGAAATGCTTCATAAAAATTTTTTTAATAATTAATTTTCAGTGTCCCTCGATACTGTCAATAATAAATAATTCATGTCATATATTTTAATAATTTCTTCTTATTGACATTGACATTTAACTAAATTAGATATTTCAAATGTCAAACTGCCAGATTTATCCTAACACCATTTTATGAGGTCAACTGCGTGCAAAATTTCAGTTTACATCAGCTTTATTTAAGTACTTGGAAAATATATTTTATTCGCTTGATATAATAGACGTGATTTATAATCTTTCATCAAGAATATATTTTTTTTGTAAAGTCATACAAAAAAGCTTTGGGTCCAGTGGACCCCCTTTCAGTTGGCCAATTTTGCTCATCACCGAATTTTTCATTGTCTTTGGCCTTTAGAACAATTGTACCAAATTTGAAAGCTTTATCTCAAAAATTGTGGTTGCCATCGCGATACTACACACAGGCAGACAGATTTTTTTCCATAAAGTTATGTTTTTTCCATATAATTCGTCGAGATTTGTCCAGAAATACAAGAAAAATTGTACATTTTTTTTTCAGAAATTGTACCTTTTTTTCTTCTTTCACACACAGACACACAGACACACAGATACACAAACACAAAGACACACAGACACACACACGCACCAACAGACATCATTCGGAAAATAGTCAGAATGGATTCAGGATGGTTCAAAACGTATAAATCAATCAAAATCGAGGTCGAAAAAAATCACGATTACTATACTTCCTTATATTAGGTATAAGAAAATAAAAATGTACGACCCTTGTAATGGTGGACAACATGTCGAGTGAGAAAAACACTTATTGGTCGAGTTGTATACAAAACTTTGTCTACTATCGTTGCAAAAAAAAAACAAAATATAAAAATAAAGAAAAAGGAATTTGTACTAGGGTACCCTGGAGAGAAATATAATGAAAATTTTTTGATACAATGTATTAATTTTATGATCTTAAGCGTGACTTGATTAATAATTTAACATATTTGTTCTGAAGTGAACAAATTCCTAACAAAAATTATTTATTTCTTTTACATTAAAAATTATTAAAACTTTTAGTTACAAATTTCAAGTATTTCTGATATTCTTCTGCTACCACCTCTCTTCTTAATGGTGAATAGGCTGTACCAGAAGAAATGGTATTTATTAAATATCTGTGTGTAATAAAACATATAGTGATTTTTTACGGTTAGTTAAGTTTCAGTTGAATTGGTTTGTTTTGAAGTTTGATTTTGAAGTTGAATTGAAGTTTGCATAAATAAATTTTCTTATTTTTTTCATGTGTTGCAATAATTGTTTATTAAAACTAAACAATATATTGTTGCCTCTTCATTGCTAGACTCATAAACTAAGCTGTCAAACTGACATTAGGGCAACAACCAGCAAAGCCACCTCTTCAAAAAGTAACATTTCTTAAAGTAAACTGTTGGTGACAAGTTCATTTCGCTCTTAAAAATGAACCAGTGCACCTAAAAACATGAACCAAAAGGGTGTTTTAAAATTAGGGTTATACAACAACCTTTTAATTAACCCTGTATAATGACTAATACGTCAGCATTTAACAAAAGACTGGATATACAAGTTGAAATTAGTCATTTTATCTAGGGTTTGCTAAAAAAATTTATAAAAATTGAACTAAAAATAAAAAAATTTAGAGGCCTCAAATCTTACCAAATATTAACTTATTGCATTTTTTTTTGTATGTGACTGTATTATAAATTCTCTATTTTACCAACTGTAGTTCCACAGATATATCATTATAAGATTTAGCATAAGTTCATTCTTTCATATTATGTCGAGTTTAAATTACTACAATTGGTAGAAAATTATATTTTAGCATTTTTTGTTGTATATAGTGATGATTATTATTAAATACCATTAAGCGAATCATCTTTCCCACACCGTAAACTAATCACAACTGAAAAGTCAACAAATTCTTTTCTTTTCAAATTTGAAATTTAAAGTCAATCAAAACCTTCTATATTATACTGTCAAAGTAAAAATAAAATTTTCTTACCGATTAACACTCGAGGTTAAATTAAAAACAGAAAATTTTTCCTCGGTCATGAATATTTTAAGATAATTTTCAAAATATTCATGATCTTGAAAAAAATGTTCGGAAATAATTTAACCTCTAGTCGCATTACATGTGAAAATTTCAATATGAATGAAACACAAGATGATAATCAAGAGGATGAAAATGACAGATATGGTTAATATGGATGAAATAAGTTATTTATAAAACTAGGGCAAAATTTCACTATTATTCCAGTAAAAGTTTTGTTTTCAGTCGGAAAGGATTTCTTACAGGGCCACTAATAATTGGTTTCTCCCAGGGCCTAACTGATCCAGTCCAACTCTGATATATACTTGGCTTGATTTTTTAATTGACTAGTTTACGGATTATAGCATGCAAGTTGATATTCAATTATTTTCTTATGGTAAGTATGTGATACAAGCTTTTAAAGACTTACATAACAATTTTGCTAACGCAGTAATTATAGCAATTAAATTCTTAAGCGAGGAAGGCTGTACTGTATACCCTATAGAGAAAGTTAATTAAATATGCACTCATAATTTGAATGTATAACAAAGGCGAACAAAAGAGTTTCACTAAGATTATTTATATGCCCCGTACAGCCGGAAGCTGTGCAACTACCAACTACAAACAATACTATACTCTACTGTGTTTGTACCCTTTTATAAGCGAAATTCTGAGCCTGCTTTTCTTTTGTATGAATTATTCAATGTACATCTTTTTGTAAACAAATGCATTCATTAACTGGTATCATGTCTCTTGAAATCAACTAATATATTGGACTTGAAATAAACGAAGTTGGTTGAATTTACACCAATTGTTATGGTTCTGTAGTTAATAGGAATTAAAAAGGAACATTAAAACGTAATTCTGGAAAATAGCAACTCAATTACTTGCAATATCGTTTGGGTATAATTTATTCATATACAGGGAGTTTTTAAAGAGTTTATATAGAAGAGACATCACCAAGACCAAAATAAAACGATTGGATTCACCCTACTTCTATCAAATGTGCTTCAGTAAGTCACTATTGAGGGTCTTACTATTTTATTTAATAATCAAAAGAATGCTCTCAGAATATTATTTGCTCAACTGAGTGGCATGAGATGCAATCTTGTTTTCTGCCAGAAATTAACAATTCCTGGGGTGATACACTAAACACTTGCAAAGAAAGTGAACCTACAGAACAAATAAACCAATGGTTCTAAAGAGCCTGAAACTTTTTTGGGGCTCTGGTTCCCACTTCGGCAGGAATTGTGGAAATCTTCTCCAAATGTCGCAGCTATTGGTGGATTAGGACTTTGCATGATCAGAGTATGTGTTCCGCGGTTACCACTTCATCTGTACAGAAGCGACATATGTCGGTTTCAGCTGGCGCCCACAACAAGGTAAACTTGTTGTTCTTTGCCAATTGTTTTACAATTTATAGACATTCCCAGACTCTGCTAGACTTACAAATAAAGTAACTTAAAGCTTTAAATGCTGCCTGGTTGTCTGAGTAGATATAGATTCTTGCTCATCGTGTCCCTTTTTTAATGCATTCTCAGGCGCAAATTTCTATGGCGTGAACTTCCGTGTGAAAACTGATGGGAGTTCGGCCTAAGCATTTTGATAGCCTACATCTGTGCATATATAAGTTATGACAAATAAGTTCGTAGACATAATTATTGTCTGCGTAGTTGGTAACACTGGCAGATTGGCGACACCAGCGCTATATTACTATATATGACCACTATATTGCATAATAGCGATTTCCCGACAGTGTTCTGTAAGCTTTGATATAAGTTGTTAGTGCTATTTATCGAAAATCGAAAATTAAGGTAATTCTTATGGTTTTCTTCGACTGCCGAGGAATTGTATACCACGAATTTGTGCCGCCTGGCTAAACTGTTGAAAAAAAAAATACTATTTAGGAGTTTTACAATGTGTTCGTCGGGTTCGTTAACAATTGTGAAGAAACAATTCTTAGATTCTTTATCATGACAATGTGCCATCATACAAAGTATTCGCTATTAATGAGCTTTTCTTCGACATCAGATGCCTCTTGTGATTTCTTTCTCTTTCGTCGACTAAAAGAAGTTGTGCGTCATCATGGCACTGTAGATGAAATTAAACGGGTTTCGACCAACGTTTTGAAGAGCACACCAGCCGAAGAGTTTCAGGGATCTTTCAAACACCGGAAACATCAATGGAATAAGTGTGTGCACGTAGAAGTATCATAATTTGAAGGCAATCATTTTGATTTAGATGAATGACATGTATTTTTAATTTAATTTTTGCTATGTCTACGAACTTAATTGTCATAACTCGTATACTCTTTCCCCTACTCCTTTCTCTATCTCGGATCCATTTGTATACAAGATAGGGAATATTTTCAAATTTGGGACCTCCAGAGCTTTATATTTGGTGATTAGATATTATCACATCAAATATCCGCTCAAGTTCAAGCCTCACTGGCATTATGTCAATAGGTTTGTTCATTGAAAATATTCAGATGTCCAACCAGATCTTCTGGTTTGAATTTCTTTATGGACCGCAGTCTGGATTGAATCATACTAGTCATGTATGATTCAATCTGTTTAGCAGGTTACTACGTATACCTATGGTATGTAACTTTTGTACCAGCAATTCTACATCTACAGTGTCGATTGCTAGGGACAGATCGAACATTAGCGGTACTACATATTTCCCTTTTTAGAATGATCAGGTTGAAACTGGAAAACCAAATATCTCAGACAAAAGATGTCACACTTGGTGTCCCTCAAGGGTCAGTGTTGCGCCCACTTTATTTATGCTATATGTCAATGACTTGCCAGATTTCATCAGTAAGGGTAGTGTTACGATGTTTGCTGATGATACCACCATTACAGGTTCTGAGGCAAATCCTGACCTATTATCAGAAAATATCAGAGTTGCTTGTCAAGAACTCGATATTTGGTGTCAGCGAAATCGTTTAATCCTGAGTGATACAAAAACAGTTTGCTTAAATTTTCACAAACAAAAAACTATTGTAAATTTCGAAACTGTCATTCAGTTCTCTCAAACATCTAAGTTTTTAGACCTTTGGCTTGATGAAAAACTGAATTGGACTAAACATTTTGATTATGTTTGTGCAAAATTAAATAGAAATAGCGCAGCGCACTGTGTGACATCAACCCAATTAACAGTCCCGGGACAGTCGCTATGATTTTTTTTCCAAAAAATTTCAAATATTGATACTAGCTCAAATGTATGATATTAACTATTTTTTTTTTTTGGGACACACCTATTAGCAGGTAGAACAGGTATTGAATTCGATTTCAATCCCAAGGTCGATTCGACTTTTCCTGGGATCATATCCAACTCAACCCAACTACATGAGAACGGCTATTGTATTGAATTTAAACATGCGCACTGTGAAGTTTGTTTTATAACCAATAAATTACAACCTTTTCAAACTTTCCATTTTGTCGCTGAGTGGCTGTTAAACTTAATTTATTTAAAATAAAAATATGTAGTGATAAATTATAGTTTCCAACAAACCAAAAACATCAGCTGTTAAAAGACACCGGCCCCAAGATAACAGTTAACAGCTGGCAAATGTTAAAATTTCAAAACGGGACTTCAAATCATTTTAGATACTGTTCATGAAAACGTTGAACGGTATTGAACTGAAGTCGATTTCAATACTGCATGGAAACGTAGTAAATATCTGACACGCCACGCTAATATCAAGAAAAAATTGATATTTTTTATAAAAAATGACGTATACTATCCTCCTAACCGTCCAGAGAATTATGGAGGAAAAAAATGCAAACTGTTAGGTATGTCCAGTGTAAAAAGTGACAGAAGTATGTGAAAATACTGCAAACTATTTTCCATCACCTGATTGTTATTGTGTTGCATCTTCAGTGTTTTACTATTAGAGGCCAATTAAAATAATAGAGAGCTGAATTATTTTTTGAACCTCTACACATATCAAATTATTGTAATAGCAGAGGGTAAGCACCTTCTTCTTAAAAATAATAATCCGTTTATAAAACTTTGAAAAAATGAGATGGGAACATTAAATTCCTCTCGAGATTCCCTAAAAAAGTCTACTGTTCATCGGAAAATTTGGTTTTAAATGTACATTCCATATGAAACACTTAAAAAGAAATATTGATTGGTGCAAGAAAAAGTCAAAATTGTACATTTCTCACATTGAAAGGTATTTCAAAATGTTTAAAAATTATTTCAAATGAAGCAATTAATCGTTTAAGTAGGTAAATACTTCATCTAAAGTTATTATAAATTCGGGAATGAACTTACTACACGGGCTCGGTTTTTCAATCGTGGGTTAGCTAAACTCACTTTTTTAGAATTCGAATTTTTTCAATTTTACATTTGTTTTGGAAGTGGTTATAGCAACAAATATTTTATGTTAAAGTAACTTTTAGTTGAAGTGGTTTGTATTAGAATCTCATAGATTTTTGTGAAAATATAATGCTAGGTAGCCTCCAACTTATGTTAACTCACGATTATAAAATCGGGCCTAGGTGAGAGAATTGCATAAGAAATGCGGCAACGTTGCTTCCATTACATCATTTTACCTAAGATATAGAATATTTCCAGTAACCAGCAGTTCCAAAACAGTTTCATCGTATTTTTTTTGATAGTCGATAACTCAGTTACACGTGGGAATTAAAAAAAATTTGTCAGAGGGTTTCTACATATGTCAAGAATCGGTGGTTTAAATATAACTACACACTTGAGACTCACCCTGTATAGACAGGGTTTTTGTTACTCAAAAAAGAATTCTGCGTTTGATATTTAATCTTCAACATCAGGAATCTTACAAGGATGTTTTTAAAAACAGTAACCTGTTAACAGTATCCTGTATGTTTATACTAAAATGCGTTACATACGGAAAAAGTAATACGTCTAATTTTAAAAAATTGATGAATATCACAAGTATTCATCACGTCATGGAGATATACTACAAATTCCGAAGCATAAAAATAACTTTTTTAAAGATTCACCTCAGTATAATTTCATAGTCATGTACAATAATTTGCCAACTTATTTGAAAGAAATTAATTCGCATAAGAGTTTTAGAACGCAAAAGCCTTTCAATCTGCCATTTATAGTATAAAAGAATTTTTAAATGTATAATGTTCGTATCTTGTAATGTTCAAGTGATGTTTTATTATTTGTGTTCTTGTAATTTAATGTTTATATTTTGTAAATATTTAAGTGATATTATTTACTATTTGTGTTTTGCATATTTTGTGTGTGAGACCAAAAAACATTTATATTTGAATGCCCATTTTTATTGTATTATTCTGTTTTGACGTACCATAATGTACATCCCGTATATCACTGAATGGTTAATAAAGATCTATCTATCTATCTATCGAAAATGTTAATTGCTTAAGAACTATACCCGATAGAAAATTTTGTTCATAGATTTGAAGCAAAAAAAAAATACTGTAAGAATCAGCTATTCATTTCCTTTTAACAGAAAAAATGTTGAAATTTGTCTACCAGTGATTTAGCAGATGTGTGTATACACTTTTGTGATTAAATATTCACCTAGAGAAATACACAATATAGTCGCGGTTCCATCATATTAATGTTAATCATATTATAAAAATCCTCGTTCTAACGCGACATGATGTAAAACTAGCACGCAGTGTATAAATCCTATAAAATTCTGTTTGGGGCATAGTTTAAATCCTAGCTATATTGGCCATAATGGTGCTAATAGCTATTCAGAAGCGTTATGTGGTAATATCTCGTTAAACCGACGACCACAGTGCCGGTTTACGTGTCATTTGTGGCCAGACTGGAATTAAAAGTTAGGGTCGTTTTATCCATGCCGATACGGCCTCCGATAGTCATGAGCCTTCATTTAGAGCTGTACTCATGTCCGTAGTACTTCAAAAATAGTCAGCATGCTTGTGGCCAAGTCACTGAGATTAATATGATTTTTAATACCAATTTAATATTTTTTATCGAGAAGAACTGGTAGTTTGTGAGAATATTATGAATACAGAATTTCTCTTAAATAACAGAACTTAAAATTGTTAGATTTTGTGACAACAAAATTATGTTATCACCCAGTATTATATGGGCATAACTAAATACAGGGTGTCCAAAACATAATGGGACTCCATTTAAATGCAGTTTCTTTAGGTCAGACTACTATTTGTGGCTACACTTCTTTAAGATTGGCGTGATAGAATCCCAAACTCTTGCCATTTTACAGCTATATTAAAACAGTGACTTATAAGTAAGGCTGGCCAAGGTCACCTGGCCGACAGAACCGTCATATGACTCATATGTTTACATCATATCATAATACTTGAATAAGTACAATAAATAAATGAAAATAAATTTTAACAATAATGTTACATTTTATAAAAATTTGTATAAAATTCACCCTTTTAAGCAGATTTATGAAGTAGTTTGGTTGTCGTCATCACAAAGTGGGGAAGATCTATAATTAATAGCATAAGGTATGTTTCTACAGCTGTCTCCGTCAGCGATGTTCGCTTTGGTGAAAAAATATGTTTGTGTTCTGAAAATGACCGTTCGATATCTACGGATGTAATATAAGCATAAGTAAAACAATCTGTGAACTCACTTAACGAAGTTGTAGATGCACCGTCACAAATTTGTCTTAATTTGCTAAAATCAGGATCTTTCTGTAATACACTCTCGAATATTTCACTAACGAGATTATTTTTTGCGTCATTTATAGCCTGTAGCTGTGTATTTACGTCGTCCACTATTTGTAGCGATTCCAATAACGACAACGAACTATTTTGCAATTTTCCTATTGCGTCGTGTAGTCCTCTATAATTGTTATTAATAGTTTTTAAATCTGTTTCAAGGGAAACGTCTTGAAAGTTTGTCTGGCTTTCCCTAATAGCTGCAGCCTCGTTAGGGTTGAACTGTAGTATCACAGCTTTTATTTGTTGAAAATATTCAGCATAATAAAAAGCCGCTTTCAACCACGTTCCCCAACGTGTAAGAATCGGCTCTGGTGGTTCACGGATACCAGGACACTGTCTGTAAAATGCTCGAAGCCGTTTAGGAGATTTGAGAAATACTTTTTTTTGTATTTGCTATTAATGCATCTACCTCTGGAAAACATTTTCGAATCGTTTCTGCCACAAGATGTAACGCATGCACTTTACACGTAACATGTAAAAACCTACAATTGTCTCTTTGAAGAGAACGGCCTACCATGCGCATTGTCGCGGCACCATCAGTCACAAACATCAATACTTGACTTGTTGAAAGTTCAAATTTTTCGAATGTCTCCAACACCACATGTGTAATTATTTCGCCAGTACACGCTGTTAGTCTTTTACTAGCTAGTAAAAGTGGAAATGTTGGTTTAAGAGGGTCCAATACACGTACTATAATATTTAAAATAGAATTTTTTTTACAATCTGTCGTCTCGTCAATACATAACCAGAGTCGTGTATTTTTTAATCCACATTTAATCCTATTTACAATGTCTTCACGTACAGCTGGAACGTAACGATGTACGACTTGGTAAGTTCACCTAGGGATTGTATTTATTCCAAAACTCCCGAAATGGTTGTTTATCCAGTATGTGTAGCGGAATATTGCAGGCTATTAACATTAACAATAAATCAAACATAAACTGAGTTTCAAAGGCATGCCATTTTTTTTATTCTGATCTCTTTTGTGCCAGCACATTAAGTCTTGATTGCAAACTTTACAAATTATTTTGCATCCGTCATAGAATAAATCTGGAAATTCACCGATAAATTTAATCACTGTGTCCGCGTACGGTCGTTTTTTACCCTTTAGCGCGTTTGACATTATGTATAATTTATAGGTACCTCACGCATTAACCTTTCAAATAAGACTGCAGCGTAAATCACTTCTAAATCGGCACGTGTGACGCCAGCCCAAGACCGTGGCTGTACTGCAGCTACTTCGGCCAGCTTTACTTATAAGACAACTTCGTGAATTTACATAGCATCCAAAGACAGATCAGATACTTTGACTCCTGTCTCACAGTTCATGGTGAAATTCTCTGTTCAGAACTATATTGTAATCAATTTGCATAAATACCCAAAAATAGGTGAACAACAGCAGTATCGGACCAGTTTAAAACCGTTAGAAATATTCGTCCAATTGCCCAGAGCTGTCACAAGTACTCTTCGAAAGTACATGAAGTATAAGTATTCAAATATCAAAAAATTACTTGAAGTATCAAGTACAATTTTTCTTAAAATATACTTCAATTATCAAGTCCTCTTGAAAATTAGTTGATTTATCGCCAAGTAATTTACTTGGAGTAAAACAACAGTACTTGAAGTATGTTTCGTAATTTAGGTAATAGAATACTTAAAGTACATAAAATTACTTAAAGTGTTACAAAAAATTAATAAAAAACTAAGTATAAATCAGTATAATTTTCGATTTAAATACAATTTGTATTTTTGGAATGGATAAATGGTTTAATGGTTTCAGATTCAGATTAGAGTTATGTAAAAAATATAATTTGACATATTTAGTTATATGTTAAGCTTATGCGTGTAAATCACACGGTGAAAATCAGTGAATATAAAAATAAATTTATGTAGGTGTCGCGTTTTAAAAATGTTACTTTGTTTTGGCCCCTGCAATGGATCCGGTATATCCGAAATCAGTTTTAAATTAACAAAGTCTACACCAAAAAAATCTTATTCTGAACCTTTACATGGAGATCATTTTAATTGTTTCGAAAGACAAAAGGATGCAACATGTAATCTTATTCTAATATTAATTACGTAATGATAATATTATGTTTTGTTTAATTTCTTTTCTTTCTTATTTTCTACTAGTAAAAAATTATGTATAATAATTATAGTTACTTCGGAAATTGGCTTAATATCCTTGGCTCTTAAATGCATAACAACTCTAACCACTGGCCTAACCATATATTATGAATATTATGATAACGACAATGTCGATTACCGAAATGGTAAAGAATGTGAGAAAACAAAAGAGCTGTAAGCTAAAACACACCGATATAACATAACATAGTCATCTTGAATTTAAAAAAAACTTATAAATCTTTTTCTTAAAGCAACCACCACACGTAGTTCCTACCGCGAAACAAAAAAGTGTATGAAGCTTGCTAGACAGTTAAAACAACGCTGAAAGGGCAAATTATTCTCTGCCGAAAGAGTGGCGATATTTCTTTGTGGTTTTTAGTAGCAAAGATTATTATGGTATATCTATGTGTTGAACTATAATATCAACTAACCGAACTAAAAACATAAGCGGATAAATCGTCTGCCGGCAGTTCTATAGCCGTTCTATTTCCGAAAAAATTTACTCCGTTTGCCATCAGTAAGACGCTTCTCTGCCGATACAATACTTCCACTCACGTGACGTGATGTGAAAGTAATATTTGATATAAATGATTTACTGATTTACGTGCAAATATATAATAATAATAATAATAATAATAATAATAATAATAAGGTTTATTGAAATCCAACAGACAAAACTGTCCATATATAGGATACAAAAACAGAAAATAAAAAATAGAAGTGCGACAGACACATCTGTCCAAATACAGGATATGCTCAAAGGACTTAGTTAAGTCCATGACATTACACAAAAAAATAAAAGCTAATATTTAACCAAAGTTTAAGTAAAAAAAAACATGAAATGATGGAGATACAAATAATATTAAATAACATACATGAACGGCGTAATCAACAATAGTCAAGGTCAAAATGCAGAATGAGTTAAAACAGATTCTTTAAGCGAAAAAAATGTGTAAAATTATCACAAAATATATCAACAAAATTCTGCAATTCATTGTATTGTCTAGACATAGAAAGTAATGGTGAATTCATGTGCTGATTGGTGTGGGGTGTATCATAAATAAAGATTGAAGGCTGTGTAGTACCAAATCTAGGTATATGAATATGCACATGATCTAAGAATTGAGGGTTATCAATTTGACCATGGATAATTTTGTACAAGTATGTAATGTTCGTTACTTTACGCCGCACGAATAATGGCTCGATTTCAAATTCATTTAATAAAGCCCTATAGCTATAATTCTGCTCGGGGTATCTTTTATGCTTTATGAAATACAAGTATTTGCAAAACTTACGTTGTATACGCTCGAGCATCATAATATTGACTTTAGTACGGAGACCAAGCAACATTACAGTACTCCAATCGACTTCTAACAAAGGACAATTATAATATCTTGAGACGTTCAATACTTGTGAACTGTTTAGTGTTCCTGATTATAAAACCTAGCATTTTTAGGCAATGACTATTAATATATTCATAGTGGGGAATAAATGATAATTCAGGGTCTAATATTATACCTAAATATTTTTTCTTCGTTGAATAGAGTCACCTATTTTGTAATTATATTCTAACATGTTTTTTTTCCTTGACAACGTCATTGTTTCACACTTATTAATGTTCAAACCTAATTTATTCTGTGAACACCAAGCGTACAGGGAATCAATATCATCCTGTAATGTATGGCAATCTTGCTCACTATTTATTACTCTTATTATTTTCAAATCATCAGCATAGAGAAACATATGAGAATTTATAGACTTCTCAATGTCGTTGACAAACATTAAAAACATAAGCGGACCTAAGTTGGATCCCTGCGTTACCCCGCTTGTCGCACAATATATATCAGATTTGAAACCTTTGTATTCTACGTAGTTTTTTCTATCAGTTAACAAGGAATTAAACAGTTCTGTTAAATTTTCACATAATCCAAACTGTCGAAGTTTATTTATGATAATACCATGGTGTACCTGATCAAATGCCTTAATGAAATCGGTGAAAATTACGTCAACTTGAAATCTATCATCAAGAGCTTGTGACACAAATTGGACAAAGTTGCCTATATTTCTCAAGGTAGACCGACCTCTAATGAAACGATATATGTACTTTAATTATTTATCCAATGATGTTTGACGTAGTTATATATGCTATCTACCTATCTTTTTAATTTTGTTAATCATTAATCACTGAATGCACTGTGCTACTAATTGTACACCATACACAAGATAAAATTTTAGAAATGTCTTTTTAAAAGTACCTTACCTCGAGGCGTTGCAGCATTGAACCAAATTAAATAAACCTTAAGTAATTCTAGTAAGTCCGAAGTATTTTTTGTATGGTCTTGTTTATGAGAGTTTTGACAAACAAAATATAATTGAAAAAGGAATTTTACTTCAAGGAATTGTTTCACAGAAATATTTACTTGAAGTAGCCCAAGAATACTTCAAGTACAATTTATTACTTGAATTATGATGTAATACTTCAAGTATTGTTAAGAATACTTAAAGTAACACTTGAAAAAATTAAGTAAAAATTCAAGTTTTTTTATGTGAATAATTGAAGTACAAGTACAAATATCTACTTAAAGTAAAATACTTCAAGTACTAATAAATACCTGAAGTATAATTTCAAGTATTTTACTTTAAGTATTGACAACTCTGCAATTGACTCGTATACGCTAAGTTCACTGTATTTATATAATACTTAACTGGTCGAAAATTTCTCATGATTTAAAATTAGCCCGAAACTGCTGTTGAACAAACCTTTTAAAAACGAACAAACAAGGAATAGTAATAATAAAATGGCAAAGTTGTAGCGAATATTCATAAGTTTTACCCAACCCTCTATAACGGAAAGTACACAAATAATAGTTCAGTGAAAGAACTATAATGATAATATTTAATCAAATATCTATTTGATTAAATATTATTTGCTTTATATCGTTTATCGCAGTAAATCAGGTAACAGAAAAGAGCCCAGAGATATAACCTGCATTATTCTTCACAACGGATATCGCTACTTTGGTCTATTATACATTTATAAGCAGCTAATAAAAGTTAGCTCTCATACGCAGTTATTCTTGAGCAAATTTGTCGACAAGGACCAACAGGCGAGCGATTACCATTATCCTTGAGATAATCCTTGTTGGCGTCGTGTTCAGTGTGAGACGCGTACAAAACAAGCACACAAAACAACTGCTTTACATCCTTCTCGTTCTGAGGCTCCTTGAAGGGCGAATAGGATCTGCACGGGAGAAGAGAAACAAGATTATATTTAAAATTCTCTTAAAGGCTTAGTCGTGAGTAGAATGTTTGGTTTAGAAGCAAGAATTAGACGTTGGATTAACTTTTAGTAAAAATTTTTATAATTTTTTTGTTTTAAAATGCATAAATTTTTTATTCTGAAAATTTTTTTGGCTGGAAGTATATTTTTATAGACACGTTTTAAATGAAATTAATGTTGTCTGATCTATACAGTCTTTAAAGAGTTAAACGAATACATATACGGCCCACTTCGATTACTTAAACTGTTCCTATATAGACGCAATTTTTAAGTTGTTCCTACACACGGAAATATGTGAAAATAGAGTAATAAATATCTATACATATATTTTTATACATAAGTAGTGATTTTCAAGCAACTCAATTTATACAGACTGTATATGATTAAATGGATAAGAATCACCATGTTGTAGGTGTCTTTTTCGATTTGAGTAGGGCGTTTGACACCCTCAAGATAGACTTTGTCATCCACAAGCTGTATAAATTGGGTATAAAAGGCACATTTTTAAGTCTAATCGAATCATACTTAATGTTTCGTAAAATGTGTGTAAAAATAGGACATAATGTATCTAAGAATCAAAATGTTGGTCTTGGAATTCCACAAGGTTCGGTGCTGGGACCACCGATCTTTCTGTGAACGACTTAACTTCATATATGGAAGATAATAGCATTATATTGTATGCAGATGAGGTCTCTCTCAGTATATAGTTTCGAATTTTGGGGAACTTTAGACAAAACTACAAAATTCTACATAGAAATATAAATCATGGTGCAACAAGAACATACAAATTTTGAATATGGACAAAACAGTACTTATATACTTTACAAAGAGAAGGCAAATTGCAAATAGCATTATGATAAATGATGAAAACATGCCTTTTCCAAATTTGTAAAATTCCTAGGTACTTTTGTTGACCATAATTAATGCTGGAACCTACAAGTTGACCATATATGTAAAAAATTTAACTGTGCATACTTTGCTATTCGTCAGCTTAAAGATAACCTTAACACTCAACCACTACTTAGTGTGTATTATTCTTTAGCATATTCACATCTTACCTCTAATGTCTTAGCCTAGGACAGTGCCCTAATATTAATCGCATCCTTATACTTCAGAAAATACTTCTAAGATTTATGTTTAACAAAAGAGCAAGGATTCATACAGACGTCACTTTATTAAACACAAAATTTTGATAATTCACAGTATGTATATCCTAAGTGCAGTAAAATCTTTAAACAAAACATTTGTCAGTTTCAACCAATAACTGACATTCATTCACATAATATTAGTTATGGCTACCTACTGAGGATCAACCATCATCATAAAGCTCTTTACGAAAACTCGCCAAGTTTCGTTGCGACCAAATTTTATAATAATTTACCTGGCAATATAAAAAATATAATAAATATTCATCGATTCTTGAGAGAACTGAGACGATTTTTTAGCGACAACTGTTTTTAATAGATAAATGATTCTATGTCGTTATGTTATGTTATGCTATTGTAATTAAATATTAAATGAGTCCCTGTACTGTGACTTTTAGATTGTGACCATTTTCCATGTATATGTACGTACATGTACATGTATGTATGTGCGTATATATATATATATATATATATATATATATATATATATATATTTTTTTTTATATTTTCGACAAGTCCTCCACTACCCATTAATGCTTATTTTGTTACTATGGATAGAAAAAAAGAAGTGAACAAAGGGCTTTCCACAATGATGAAGGAATAAGGATTCTCAAACATATTTAATAAATTACAAGACTGTACTTAATTCCTTACCTTATTAGTATATAACACAGTAATCATTTGTCTTTCATAACCTATGCATACTAAGAGAAAAATAGTCAAAATCTATGTTTAGAAAAATTATCCATTCGGATTTGAAGGTGAATTCAATGAGGTGGGGTATTTGCCCCTGATATTTTTCCTTCAAATCATATTTAATAACATTAGTTTAGCACCTGATGAGTCGGATAGCAGCATTCAGACCATATGAGAAGTTTCATCCTCTCACCACCACTTCACCTAGTTAGTAACAGAGTGCACTATCATTTGTCTGTTCATAACTATGGCATACAGAAAAAAGGAAACTGGGTAGGATAACATGGCTTCATGTGAAGGAACAATGGGGGGATTTGCCTAGTAGTTGTTTCCTTCAAATCATATTTAAATATATATATATATATATATATATATGTATGAATATGTTTATGTGTAAAGTATAGGTATGTGTATGTATATGTGTGTATATAATTGTATATTAGTGAATTTCTCGTCTTATGTATGCATTTTTATGTGAGTGTGAGGTCGTATATATGGATACATTTTTATTTACATTCTCGAAAAGTTTTTTTAACATAATCTTAACTTTTTTATATTTTTAATATTTATTATAATATTTATGCATAAATTTACCTTCTAAAAATAGTGCAACCAAACTGACGTCCACATCTATATAGCCAAACTATTAAATTCTATTCTATTCTATTCTATTCTATTCTATTCTATTCTATGCTATTCTATTCTATTCTATTCTATTCTATTCTATTCTAATTTATTTATTTTTTTTTTTTTTTATTTGTTTTTCTATTCTATTCTATATATTATATTCTATTCTATTCTATTCTATTCTATTCTATTCTATTCTATTCTATTCTATTCTATTCTATTCTATTCTATTCTATTCTATTCTATTCTATTCTATTCTATTCTATTCTATTCTATTCTATTCTATTCTATTCTATTCTATTCTATTCTATTCTATTCTATTCTCGTACCGTATTTGAATTATCATGTATATTAAAAGAAGCATTTATTATTATACTTATAATTACAAGTTTACAAATGTTAACATCTTATTAAGTTGTATGCTAAATTAATAATACCCAGTACCTATAATTTAAAACTATGTACACTCAGATAGCACGGAATTCTGTCCCCCTCATACACCATTTTATTTTATGTTTTTGTAATGTCAGTGTAATAATTAGACAATAAGGAGGTAGCAATAAATGGCATCAATTCCAGGGTTGACTCTAGGTGCAAGCCTGTGCAATAACTCTGTGCCGTTAAATTGCAACTCCGGGAAATGACTAATCCATAAGTTCACTTTTTCCTCTGAAGGAATTGAACAATATATTTTAAAAGAGTTAACCTCCATTGTCTTCAATTTCGCACTGTTTATGTATCCACGTGTTATCCGCAAAACGTTTTATAAATACTACATATTTAGAGTGTATGCATTTTCAACATAGGGCAGTGGGCGTAAATGTGATGGCCAAAGGACTTCACAAGCGCGCGATCCGCTGATATCTACACATTTGCATTGCTATTGGATTCTCAACAATAATAGGCATTTCCCTCTTAAAATGACGGTCAGTAAGTAATTGCTTTTTATGGTTGCACGTTGTCCAATTACTTGATAAAAATTTTTTGTTCCCATTTTTATAAAGAAAACAGATTTATTGCATGGTACTGGGGTATCACACGAGAATTGACCTCCCTTGTAACTTTCTTATTTTTTGAATTAAAAGAAAATGTTTTAAATAAAAGTTATAGTGAACTTTATGGTTTTCTTTACGGTGACATCATTGTATATTCAGGGTATTACATGAAAGCGGGACACAGCAAACTTGCATTTTTTTTAACGAAACACCCTATATATTTTCAGTTTTTTCAAATTTACGCATTTAATTGATTCTAATGATATACATATATTGTATGTTTGCATTATTCGTTTGGAAGATACAGGGTGTTAAGTTATCGAAATATATAACTGTAAGCAAATATGTCTATACACTACTGGTCTCGATTTCAAGCAAAACCTGCGTGTAATGTAATAAATAGTAAGATAATTAGATTTTAAACATGCGAGTTGATAATAGTACCTACTATTTTTTTCAAGAAAACCCAAATGCATCAATTCCAGAAGCAATTATAACATTAGAATTTTCATATGGGCTAATTTTTTTTTCTTATAAAATTCGATCTGTGCAAGCACTTAGAAAAACTCACATTGAAGATTATATCACAGTATAATCAGTACGTTATTTCTCCTTATTGCTAGGGCTCGCCGCCAGGAACCTTCAAGAGCGGTTATACTGACCCGTTATAATGAAAAGCATCAGTGTAGTAGTGGCCGTCAGAGCGGCGTGTATGTTATCAGCGAAATAAAAAATAATTCGTGGTGTAAGTGCTTTACGCATAATTGGTTTACTGTGACAATTGTATGCATTCTATCTTATTTTAAAAAATGGGTAACGATAAGAAATGAGGAGGAATGGCCTTCTCATGTAAAGAGTGTACAAATAAAAGTTATTGTAGTTATGAAAAGTTTTATTCATTTCCTCGTGATGTCGAAAGCTAAGTGAAAAACTGTTATATTATTGCAAACATTAAACATATTGAATTTAGTATAGGAGTTAGGTATTGTTTTGCAAAAACAAGAACCATTAATGAAGTAATTTTAAGAATATAATTTGAAAGTATAAATAAAATACGAAAGAGAATAAAAAAAAATAAAATCTTTAGTTTTGTATTTAAAATTAGACAAATGCTCTTCTGGATCTATTTTGAATCATTTTTAAAGATATTACAGAATAAATTTTAAAATGTGTGTATGTTGTAGATAAATTACAAATTAGTCAATTTAGGAAAAATTTAGTCAATTTTTAAATGATTATTGGTGCTTTCGATTTGTAAATCCATATTTTTTAATTCAACACTGATAATTTCAGCCAGGCGGCGACGGGTTGTTATTAGATTTATGTAAAGCAATATATAGTCGATTATTTTTAACACAACGTATCTTGGGGTTCTATTATTTGAGTTTTGTATATAAACAGTTGCCTTAAATCAGCTCATAAGGATGCTACAATTCCTTAAAGGATGGTAAATACAACAAAGTTATTTGCCAATAAATTCGAAACGTCTTAAGTTGCAAAAATTAAATTTGGACCATTATAATGTTACATATTTTGTTAAATTTGTATCTACATATCATGATTTGTTCGAGTAATTACAAAGGGGTGGGGATGAATTTTCGCCATAACTCTTTGTATTATTTTTTTTACACATTGATAGCGGAAAGAAAAACGCCAGTGTTAAAAACTGAATAAAAAGGTCTCCTTACCAAATGTCGATATAAGCTATTGTTTTAAAGTTATTTGTTTAAATATTGCAATGCAAGATGGGTATACAATAATCGATAGGTAACTACATACCTCTATAAAAATAATTCCGCACTTTTATTTATAAGCTGATCTAAGGCAAATGTTTATATACAAAACTCAACTTATTTTTTTATAGTTCTATTATCCTCTTGAATAGAGGCACTTAATTATAGGACACCCTGTATATAAATTGTTTGGCATCCTTAAAGTTTATGTTGACCATCCGTTAAGTGATTTGCATTTTTAATAAGGGCTATTCTCTTCCATTACGATTGTTTCTTCTTCGATAGTAAAATACCTATTTAGAATGCTATTTGTGCTAGAACACCCTGTATAAATCCTATAATACGTATAAAATGATAAACTACACAAACATGATTTCTTTCATGTCCTCACAAGAAAAGTCTAGGGACATTTTTATAAATATACGTATTTTTTTTAAATTGATTTAGAAAAGAAACAAGCAAATGTGTTTTTTATGTCTTGTATAATTTTGTAAAAATATCCCTGGACTTTTCTTGTGAGTGTATATTAGCGAAATAATAAATAAATGTAAAATTAACATTTATTGCAGTAGTTACGAAAAGTTTTATTCATATTTCCTCGTGAAAAAACGGTTACATTAGTCTATTGATTTTAGTATAGGAGTTATAGTTTTACAAAAGCAAGAACCATTAATAAAGTAATTTTAAGAATGTAAATTGAGAGTATTTAAATATTTTACTTCCAAACCACATCATGTGAGTAGAAGCTGTATGGCCTAATGCAAATCGCCCGTTTGTTAAATAGTTGAAAAACGCTAAGTGATACACGGTAACTAGATAAATTTTCCCAATTTAACGAATTTTTGTTATTTGAACTTTAAAACTGTTTTTCTCGATTTTTTTCAAATAATAACATATTGAAAATTTTATACGGTCAGAACCGGAATAAAAACTACTACCAAAATCAATAATAAAAAATATAGGTTGTTATTAAAAAAATAAATGAAATAAGAAACTGAAAATAGACTGAAAATATTTGCTGAAGTTAAAATCACTATACCCCTTCGAGATTTTTTCCAAAAAATTAATATCAACGGAATTTATGCGTGACTACTTTCCACACTGTATATGACAAATAAGTTAGAAGAGGTCAAAACATTTTTTATATTATGGATAGATGAATACACCTTTACCACAACAAAATACGGGACATTGGGAAATCCACACCAAATTAAGCAAATACAATTCCAAGGATGAAGTTCTATCCATGCTTAGTGTGGTATTTAACATAACAAAGTTTTAAGTCCCATTTTTTTTACATGGCCAATTATTTAACTCGAAAATTAAAAAAGTTACAAAGAGGTCAATTCTCGTGTGATACTCTTGTACATAACAATACCTATTTTATCATTTCATATTGTTTGGGATTGTTTCATTACGTGTTTAATTTATCGCTACCTACCGATCTATAGCCATAATAATTAATCGAGCGTATCAGGTGGAAGAATGCGTCAAATATTTTTGTCAGAAACTCAAAAGGCCAAAAAAATTACAAAAATGTTTATAGTATCGTGTGATCTAAATGTAAGGAAATCCTATATCGTTCATGTTAAAAAACATGGCATGAACATCAAATGTATCAAAGGGCTCCAGGGACTGGTGTAAAACAAGTTTCGGCTACATAGTGGGATAATTAATTAATAAATTTAATTAATCATATTATGGACAATCCTTTTGCTACGCAATCAAAGCAAAGGAGGATACTCAGTTTCCTGGATCAATTTGGTCAACTCGTAGAAGACTCAAAGAACATGGACTTCTCTACTTCTAAATTAGAAGTATATTAGCGGAGAAAAAATCTTCATTGACTGAATTGAATAAAGAGAGACGACTACAGTTTCCACACGAATACATGGACCGAGATGATAACTTCTGGAGTTCCATAGTATTCACGGATGAAAAGAGTTTTCAATTATGTCATCGTGGCAAAATGTGAATATATAGGCAAAATAATCACCGCAGATTTCAAGAGAAATAATATGTTCAACAAGACAGATCCAATAAAAGGTTCTTGGTAAACTTTTGGCGTTGGATAACTACTGATGGACCTAAGCTATGCCTCAGAGTAGAAGAGCGGCAGACTGCAAAAGTTTACCAAAAATATTTTACAAGATACAATGCTACCATCAGTATTGTACGATTCCCACAACACAATATTTTATACCAGAATGATAACTGTCTAGCCCATACTGCTAAAATTATCAGGAATTAGGTAGATCGGAACAGTATTAACATGATAGCTTCATTGGCGAAGAGAGATCTCAATCCGGCAGAGAATATTTGGGGTTATTTGGTGAAAAATATATACTCCCTAAACTTCAGACCTGTAAATAGACATGAATTCTGTAATTCTCTTCTTGAGGCATGGCAAGAGCTAGAGAACACCTATTATTTCAGAAATCTAATTCTTTCTATGGGAAATCGCCTACAGAAAGTGAATGATAATATTAGTTTGGTTCGTCAGTAGGTTATTGATTTGATATTTTTTTATTTTTTTGCTTTCAGTAGAAACTTTTATATCTTTTAATGAACACATTTGCGTTATTTTTTTTTCGAGAGTAATAATAACGAAAAAATTAAGCAGTGTATGCTTACGACTGTTCTATAATAGAGAATGTGGTTTCCACCATCAAAAAGAAAATGAAAGACGATATCTAGATATGTATAGTTGTACAGAATTCCGTACTCCTGAATATATGTGGTTTATAAGTTGACTACAACAGAACAATTCCCATTAAAAAAGAAAAGGTAAATATTTTGCTTAAAGTGGTCGATCTGGATGTAGCTAAGGACATCGGAGTGCAGTTGGTTTGTGTGCTCCAGGAACAGGTCCCGATTTTATCAGGATAAGAAGCGGTTGCGGTCCGCCGAATATAAACAGGCAATTGTCTGAAATGAAGCAATCAGTGGCCCAGTCGGCGATAAGAGCACCGCGTAACGACCCGCTGGGGAAACATTAACAGACTCCTCGTCAGATTACTTGCACATCTCGCTGCTGAAGGCGTCTCCGCCTCCACTAGGTCATCAAGTGGAGAGGCACAACATGCGACATTATTTTCAGTGCTCCTCTAGAGGCAATTAACTTATTTTCCTACATACAATGAAGTCGATGTCGAGTCTGTGCTGAAAATTGTGCCAATTGTATGGTACAAATTTTACGAAAATAATAATAATAATAAAAAATGAATGACGTCTTTGTCCTGCACAATTTGTGAATAGAACTAATCTGAAATAATCACTTTGTAGCAAACAAATAAACCACTTAACAATTGAGATAATTTGCTTATGATTTTTCAAAAATTTGTCTGGCTTATAAACCCATAAATAAAGCAGAACATAGAAATATGAAAGCGGAAAGAACGATAAACTGACAAAAGTGAAGAGACTAGTGTACAAATAATTTGGCGTATTTTACAATTAAATGTGACAAAAAGAGCAGGCAGTGTTGATAATCAACACCGTTTGTTCTAATAATCGAAACGATTGGCGGCATTAATTTCATTTCGTCAAATTATAAAAAGCACCAAAATATCTGTACACTATACTATGCAAACAGTAACTGCAACAAAATCCAACAAAAATTTATTAGTACGAAGAGTGTATTAATCAAGAAATGTATTTTTTGCATAAGTCAACAGGCCGTTGCCCTGGATCCAAGGTCGTAATGACGTCAAAACCAGGATATGATCTCTAGACGATATGAACAATATTACTATTTTCATGCACAATACCTAGCACAATATCTTAACTTGCAATTATGTTTAGTGAATTCCGTAAAGGTCAAGGTTAAATGGCGGCTAAATGGTCATAAATACGATATATGAGGTGTGGATATATTAATTGGTGGATGTAACACTAGCACAAATAGATTCACGTGGTAACTATAAACATTAGGCATGGTAACTGAGTGGGTAAAGTGCTATTTACTCGGTACCGAATATCGATGGTTCGAATCCATCCCGGAGCAAGTTAGAAATTTTATTTGTAATTTGTTTCGGATTAGGATGGAAAAGAACTGTCGATTCCCTAGATGTGGTTCGAACTCCACAATAAACTGTAGGACCTCGTCTCTCTTTACTCAATACAAAATCCTAGGATTTTCTGGGAGTTGCTTCGGTGACTTGAGTGGCGGTTAATAAAACATTTTTAAGAAAAAAAAACATTAGAATAAAAACATATTATTTTTATCTGTTGCAAATGATTCGAAATTAAATCTGGCGCCTTTCACTAAATATTCATTTACATTGTGAAAAAGACCGTTCATCGTCTACCGATGTAATTAACGCAGAGGCGACACATTTTTGGTGTAGAAAAGTCCACTTCTTCGCCATTCAAAAGTTTCACCACACACGAAAATGTAAAAAAATCCAGGTTGTTTTTTAAAACTATTTTCAGTTTGTCCTTTACTGTCTCGGCAACACCACCTGTTAATTGAAATGGTTATTTACGTAATAAGACCGGCAAGTGATTCTTTATTGGGCGAGTTGGTAATTTCCAGGGCGAGCCCTGAAAACCAGTGGGCCAGTAAGCCCAGTAAAGAGACGGTCCCGATGTGTTGTCTCTCTAGTCTCAAAAAACTTTTTAACTTCAAATTCATAAAATTCGACTGACAGAAGCTTACCTTCAAGGAAAATTGGATTAATCGTTTTTAATTGTTATCAGATACAGTTTTGTCAACCAAAGTAACAAAAGGCGATAAAGTCTTTATCGATCCCTTATGTCACTTAACCAGGCTATACCAGTAAACATGTATTTTCTACTCAAGAAATCGACCAAAAACAGTTAACTTTCTAGACGGTTCACAATGGGTAATTTTGCCTCAAAACTTGGTGAAAATCCAAAAAAAATAAAACAGTTAAACTACCGCTGTAAGACTAAGAAAACATGAGTGCGCACTATGCTGCTTATGTAAGACTCGTAAGTCATCAAAGTCACGGGGTGTGCTGTTCGAATTATACTTCTGTGATTATACTTTCGTGTTTATTTTGCAGTGATATATGTTCATAGCAGTTGTTTTCAAGAAAAATTGTTGTTTTAAAAATAACACAAATATGGATGAAATACCTACAGGTGTGTATATTCCAGATATCCTACTAGGTAGAAAGGTTTTTGCTGTTTTTCTGCTATGTCTCAGAAGGGATATGGATCTGAAACATTTGAATAGACTCTATCAAACTGTTCCATAATTAATGCCCAGTCAAAATGTTAGTTGTGATGCGCTAAATTGTTTTGTGATTTTTTTCCCGAAACGGTTTGTGTGGCGTCAAAATTGACTTGGTATTCTGATAGCATATTTTCTAAACTTTTCGAATTTGCTAATAATTTTCCAGAAATGCTATAGAAAAATGTACTTTTTGGCAAAAAATGAGGAGGGTAAATTTTTAATGAGTCCGGCCCTGGATATTTCAAAACCAAGTGGGCCATTCTGACAAGGTGTAGGTGAGGAATGTTACAGGAAAATTTCATTCGATTACATTCAATCCCATGCAGAGAATAGCTCATTGAATTGTCAGACCAAATGCATATAACACCCTGTATCTTCTTAACCAGTGGTCAAAAAAATGTTTTCCTTGTAGAACTAGAGGCCCTCTATCTGCCTTTAGGCTTACATTGCTCGTGAATCATCCTGTATGAGCTTCCCTGTTTTGCTGTTATTGTTAAAATAAATAACCGGTGCCAGATTTTCCTATATTAAAGTAGACCAAAGCTCAAAGATCTGTAGCAGCAGCACTTGAAGGGCCGAAAAACCTAATCTTTCGTTTTTAACATAATGCAATTGATAGTTTTGAAAAAGTTTTTATTATCAAGAGGGAATAGACCGAAACATGTCAGTTATTATATTTCTCTGATAAATAGACAAGTTCCTGTAGCTGAAAAACCCATTATCCCTTTCTTGCGAAGTTTTCAGGCAATGTCAATTAATTTATTAAACTCATATCTAACACAGTTCTTTCCTTAGTAGCAACCACTCAGTCTTGAGCTTAATGGTAAGTGAGTTACTCTGCACATAAACAAAACAGATATAAACAGAGTAAAAGCTGATACAGCAATTAGCAGACCAAACAAAAAAATTAATAAATTAGACAAAACAGTATTATCTAATTCAATGACGAGAACACAGAGGGCTGATAGGAGTGTTAAAAAAGGTAATGAACGTGGTTAATGGGAAGATAAATAATAACGGCATGCAGCTTAATGAACGGGTTGTATCGGGAGCGGCATGTGTGCCATCTACTGTTCAATATTTCACGGGCTAAATGCCGCCGTTATGAGATAATGGCCATTAAAGCACAGCACACCCAGTGCATATTATGTATTTGTTATTTTGTCATTTCCCTGCGATTTTACCGGTTACAGTAAATGCGAATGACTGAATAAGCGTTTACTTATCGGATTTTTTATTACAACTTTTAAATGAAACCACGTTTTGTTATCACTTAATGACTGAAAGGAAAACATTATGTAGTTAATACGGGGTTTCCACTGGATTACTATTGCCATAAAAGTATTCTATTAAAAGACGTCTTGATCAATGGGAGACTTCAGCAAAACAAATTCAGGGTAATAATCTTAGAGATTGCATGCAACACTGTCGGTTAATGTTATTTAAACAACTTCCTATTTTATTTTCCTTCAAAATTTTCCTTAATCTGTTTATATTATTAACGTTTCTAAAACAAATTTCATTAACATTTTTAATATTTTATGATGTTTCATGACTGCAATATGTTTTTTCTGGAGGTCTAGAAAGTTAACTAGGGTCAATTTTTTGAGTGGAAATACATCTTAATTGGTCTATCCCGGAAAGTAACATAAGAGATAGGCAAATATTTCCTGATTTCTTATGTCGCTTTTGGTTGACGACAAAAGGGTAGGTATAGTAGGAGAAACCGCTTTAGTGAGGACGTGCGGGGTAAGACGCTGCAGAACACAGAGCCGGATTTATCTGGATTTCTCGCTTGTTTACTTTTTCAATGTAGGTTTTTGTGCTCAGTTTAGCTAACAACAATTCACCAATTGTAGAAAAAAGTATTAACTTGAAATAGAAGTATTGAATTTAAAATATTAACTACACATACAGTAGATACAGTATTCAAGTTCACTTAATATAAATTGTTACTACCCAGCAAGAACCGCGAGGAGGTATGAGCATTTCTTGACAGGAAAGGATGGGTATGGAATATTAGTATAGCACAAAGAAATTATTTAAAAAGTAACAAGAAACCATTAAAAACA